>JAUTXX010003463.1:1103-18328 GCA_032273605.1 Panulirus laevicauda
ATCTGGGATCTTTTACAATTTTCCTAAGCATCTGTGGAAAAAAATAAAGAAATTCTCATAAGTCATTTCTAGCTTAAATCATCATACAAGCATTAGAGAGTAATATGTTTATCTTCCAGGGAAATAAAGAGTCCTGACCTGTGCTAGTCTTCAGTAAAGTGACTGGACCCTACACACTACAAAACTGATACTCACAAAAGGTACAGGTATGGAGTTGAGCCATCCTGTGTAGACGGTAATATGGTGGAAGACACGAGAAAGTCGTATAAACAGACATTGCATAAACAGAACATATTCAGTTTAACTGAAATCACTTGGTCATTCTACAGTACTCTCTCTACAGAAAATTCTTTTTCAAAATTATAATGAAGATGGATATTTCTTACTCTCCCTGGGATTAGGGGAAAAAGAATACTATCTCTGTATCTATGGCTAGTCATAGAGGGCAACTTAAAGGGGCAGGAGCAAAGGTTGGAGACTGTCCCCTCCTTGTACTTCAATTTCTAAAAGTGGGAAGAGAAGAAAGAGCCAACGAAGGAGCGCTCATCCTCCTCAAATGCTTAGGCTGGGTATTTGATCGTGTATGAATGAAACCAGGATAAAATGAAAGGTGAGGTAGGTAGTATGTTTGGGGTGAATCCTGGATGTTCTGGCTCTTATAGATACTATGCTCAAAGGGAAAGGAAAGAAGCATTTCGGAATGTCTTAGGGTAAAAAACTGAAGTTTGTTTAAGAGCAAGAACAAAGGAAGGGTGGAACTTTTATTGACGGAGTTGTGGGAATATATTAGAAAGGCAGGAAGTGAATTCCAGACTGATGTTGGGGTGAATGAAAGTGAATTATGAAAAGTGAGTTATTGTCAGTGCATATACATTTAGTAGTGGGAGAAGTGAGGAAGAAGAGGTGAGAGTTTTGGGAGGAGCTAGGTGAATATCAGAAAAGACTGAATGCAAAAGTCGGTATGTCACAGTTGTGGGTATAAGTGGGAGCATGGGCTATACGGTGTTAATGAAAATAGTTATGTGCTGAAAAGGGACTGGTGACTGTGAATATCTGGATAAAAAAAGGTATATACAATCCATGGGATAAGGGGAAAAAGAATAATTCCCACGCATTCCCTGCGTGTCATAGAAGGCGACTAAAAGGGGAGGGAGCGGGGAGCTGGAAATCCTTACCTCTCGCTTTTAATTTTCCAAAAGAAGGAACAGAGAAGGGGGCCTAGTGAGGATATTCCCTTAAAGGCTGAGTCCTCTGTTCTAAACGCTACCTCGCTAACGTGGGAAATAGCGAATAGTATTAGTATTAGTCACCACCCCGCACCGAGTATTTCTGGAGGTTAACTTAATGACTTCACACTAACCCAGACAATGCCAAAATAGTTCGAACATCTAAACTTAAGTCATTACATTTCATCTAAGTTCTCACATAGGGAGATACTCACCATCATTAATGAATTTTTTTTTTTTTTCCAAACTATTCGCCATTTCCCGCGTTAGCGAGGTAGTGTTAAGAACAGAGGACTGGGCCTTAGAGGGAATATCCTGGTCCCCTTCTCTGTTCCTTCTTTTGGGGAAAAAAAAAAAGAGAGGGGAGGATTTCCAGCCCCCCACTCCCCCAGCCCTCCCGCTGAAAATAGGGAATATAAATTTTCAATTACAAATAGGTCATATTAAGAGCATCACAAACAAAACAAGAACAGGAAATCTGTAAAGGCATATGGTTAAAAATGACAATACCATAAGTCTTTCCATCTATCATCATTTGGCATGTTACTGATAACTAACAGGTCATCAAAATACTGTGCAATTCTTTTTACCTGTTGTAAATGTTTATCGCTGTCAGCCAAGTCTGTTATTCTACCCAAAAGCAATGTGTTGAGTTCTTTGGTGTCTTGAGAAGACATGATCTGGAAGAATGATTCAAAGCTCTCTGCACTGGGCTTTTGTCTTAGAAGGATATCAGCTGCCATGGCTCTTACACTAGAGTCATGCTGATGATGTAGTTCCAGGAAGATTCTCTCAATTCTTTTACATACCTAGGGAACATTAAGATTTAATTGGGAAAACATAATAAACAACTATCATCACTATAAGATAAATCTATTATCATTATTTTTGCCTGTTCCGAATTGAACTCTGTCAAGGACCCTGGGTTGCCACGGCAATAGTCTCCATAAGTACTGTAGTGAACTCGAGTGCCACTTCTTAGCCTTTAGTGCCTCACCCTTAACAGGCCACTGACAAAGGGCAACTCTGGCACAGTGTTTGCAGAGACTCCTACCTAATGTTCCTATTGACTACTTCTACCTAATGCTCCTGCCCAATGTTCCTACTTACTACTTCTACCTATGTTTCTACCTAATGCTCCCATCTAAATGTTCCTACCAACTATTTCTTTCTCTTATTGCTACCATTATGGCAAAAGGCAGGGATAGCACATAGTGCTCTGCAAGAGGCATCAGTTGTGTTGTCAAGTGTTATGTGTAACAAGGAGAGACTGTATATTTGTGGACAGAATGTCAGTAGTCCACATATGGTTGAGGCAGAAAGAAAAGACAACTACCTGGGTCAGAGGAGTACAATGTGACAAGCACTAAAGTGCTGACTCACTATGCAGCTTCATTAACCCTACTGATACCCAGGAAAATAGTAGTGATAAGATTCCCATTCCTACACCATACAGCAGATGCCTTCAGCCTCTCAGTAAACTTCCACACAGTCTTGAATGAAATCCAGTGTGTTAGAAGGAAAAAGAAAGCTCAATACTAACATAGCACTTCTAAATCTATTGCTTTGCACAAAGATGTGGTTTTGTCAAATGAGAGTTTTGGCATCTTCATATGACCAACAAATTCTCTCTTTTGTGGTCTACCTCTTCTCCTTGTAATTTCAATTATACTACTATATATCTTGAACAACCTACCAGGTGTTTCCAGGCTCTGCCTTCATGAGGTTACATCATGTACGATAAGCTATCTATGATGAGGTTGTATTACTGTCAACGAATTAAAATGAGTACAATCTCATCAAAGAACTTCTCACAATAGAGAAGTCCATTGCTTTCCTGGTACTGATGGTAACATAGCCTTAAGATGTAGGATCCCCATGAAAGGGGCCCTTCAGTTATATATAACAACCTACACACTTTATGTTTTTTCATCTGATTTTTTTATAGATCTGTTTTACGCTACTTATCCTTCCCATATCTCCATTACTTTTACCCTTCTAAAGCTAAAGAAACTACACAAATCATCCATATTTATTGCTCTTTACTTGTCAAGGTCCTGATTTCCAAATATCAAATTTCAAATAAATAATTCCTCATGCAAACTTCATGCACAATATACTTAAATTTCCAAATATCAAATTTCAAATAAATAATTCCTCATGCAAACTTCATGCACACTATGCTTAAACTCGCTCCAATCACCATATCTTTCAGTTAACTTCAAATCATTCTCTTTTGCAAGACCATACTCTCATCATTTGCTATCCCACTACCACTTCCCTGAATTTCACTACAAAGTACCTTAACTCATCCACAACTTTCAGTTCTTCCCAATTCAAACTGATAAAACTTAATAGCATCTCATTTCTTTACAAAAATCAGAACCTTAATTTCACTCATATTTACTTTTCAGCATTCTCTTATATTTACTTTTCAGCATTCTCTTCCGACATGTATCAACAATAAAAACCATCAACTCAATCCAACGCCTTCTCTGACTCAGCTTACATTACAGCATCATCTAAATAAAACAACTCTGGTAACTTCAAGTTTCAGGGAACATACGGCCTTTTTTAGTCCCTTGAGTCTGTTTTTGAATAATCACACTGATGATGATCAAAACAAATACAGCTGGTTCCTTAATTTCAATCATGCTGTGTTATCAGTGTCTATCCTAAAGTTCTTGAAAATGTACAAGTGATAAGAAATAAAGTGCACTAACAGCTATGGACTTAAATTAAGGGAAGGTTATCATACCTTGCTATTAAGTAACTGGCAGTCTTACAGTCTTATGCTTTAAATGTCCATACACTGTTGGAAACCATTAGAAAAGGGAAGAATGTAATGACTGAAGTGTGAAAAGATCAGCTCATCAGAGCACACATTTGAACATAATTACAAAACAAAAGCCACAAAAAAACATTCTTAGTTATGAATAGCTAGAATGTCACTTTATCTGTCTGGGGGATATAAGTTCATATATGATAGTAGTTCTGCTGTTGATGAAAAACTATAGATTCATCAGTTCATTGGATGAGGTTAAATTAATAAGTAAAAATCTAGCTTTTTGCAGCATATACAAAATATAAGATATATATTTCTAATTGTCACAGGGTCAGCTAGTTTTAGGAGACCTACTCTAAAGCTTAGTATGGTCAAGCCCAGTTGCACCATGAACAATAAGTATTTGATTCAGAGGAAACAAAATCCAACAAAAATATGTGTTCCTATTCAAGTTTTGATGAAAGGAGTATTTTCTCTGCTCGGAGACATATAGTACAAGATGCCACTGGCAATGGGCAGGTTTGGTGGCTTAAAATTTACTTCGCAAGATGGGCACTGTTGATGTCTAATAAACTTTTAGGACTTTGGCTAATACCTGTTGCTTACAAACCTTTTCCATGATGAATGAATTATGGCTCTATCTAGTTCATTCACTCAAAAAAGAATAATACAAATACATCCTAGTCAAATTTTGAAAAAAGAAATTATGAAAGTAAGATGGGTAAAAAAAAAATCATACTGTAATATTCCTATATCAATAGGCAACAAAACCAAATCAAGGCAGATCAAGTGCTCATCACCTATACAACAAATAAGAACAGCTGACACAGCATATAACATTACCTCTTTGGTTATATAATTATCAGGCATGGTCTGTAGTGCACGGATGGCATAAATAGCTGGTTTGCGGGAATTTCCTTCAGCAAAGTCAAGTAATACATCAACAGTGTCTGCCATTCGAAGATTTTTCAATGCACGGATGTACATTAATTGACAAGACTCAATGCTGCAGTTTCTCAGTTTCTCAACAAGAAAGTTTCTCACTTCTGAAACAATCTAAAAGATTTCTGTAAATATTTCTTCTTGGGAACTACATTTCAACTAATTCTAAGTTAATTCCAAGATAATTCTGCATACACTACCTTGTTTTAAATCACAAACAATTGAAAGGATATGCAGCTGACAAGAGGAAAATTTACTGAAGAACAAATAATACTGTGAAAGTTTTCCTAACATCTGACAAAAGTTATGGACATAAATTGGGATTATGTCAACTATTCATTCATAATCCAATATACCACTTCTACATATTATCTACAATGTACCTTGCAGAATCATCTAAAAACACCTTAATCACAGGATATCTACACTTATTTTCACAGTGAAATAGATTACAGTATTAGCAAGAAGACAGACAAAAAGGCCACATTCGTTCACACTGTCTCTAGCTGTCATGTGCAATGCGCTGAAACCACAGCTCCCTATCCACACCCAGGCCCTACATACCTTTCTCACTGTTATTTTCATTCTTACTCTTCTATCAATATATATCTCTGAAGCCTGTTTCAGCTGGAACTCCTTCAAGGGGGTGGCCACGGCAATTGAGTCATGATAACTAGTGAACTCCAGTGCTGCTTATTAGCCTTTAGGGCCTCAACTTTAACAGGCAACTCTCTAAAATAATCATTTCAGTATTCTGCCTAACATACTGACTTTAACTTCCTCTGAGACATTACTCAACCCCTTCTCTGTTCACCTACCATCATTCATTCAATCCCATGAACTAATGCATCTATATTTTTCTAATCCCTCCATTTCAACTCCTACAACCCAGTATGATCTAAATGACTCATCCAACATCTAAACAGAAAGTAATTTTTCTCAAAAACCTCCATTTTTATATAAAAACTCAAAAAGAAAATTACTCAGTCACCTGCTCCAAACTAGCATCCTTAAATATTTGAAATCCAATCTTAATAAAATCAAAAGACAGAATGCAAAATGCTGGTACACTTATTCAAAGAATTTGCAAGTTGTTTTAGTCCCAAAGAGATAAAATCATAATTTCTAAATCTCATCTATCATACTCAAAAACTGTTCTCGCTGCTCAACTATGTTGAATCCTTTTTACACCTCTTACACAGGGGAATGATAAAGTCATAATATATTGATAAACATACAGAAATAGACTATGACAAGGAGAGAAATATATAAGACAAGAATGAATAAATAAAAAGACATATGAAGATAAACAGACAAATAATATAGTACAAATGTACACAAAGACATCACTGTGTATATACAAATTTGGACACATAAAAAGGATTAGATTGACAATGGAAGAATTTAGAAAAGACAATAATGGATAGTGCAGCAAAGAGGATGGACAAAATGAAAGAAAGCCTAAATATGATTATCATCTACAAGGGTATAAACTTTAGGATTCTCTGTATGGGAAGGACTTGGGAGTTGACTTCCTAACTTGCCACTAGAGTCCCACATTAAGAAAATAGTTAAAGAGAAATTTTTTTTAATCATTAACAAAGTTTAAGGCCAATAAACAATATGTACAGCGCAGAAATTATTCTAAATCTTACATGCTACAAAAAGTCAGAATACATGGTACCAAAGCGATTCAATGACATGCTCAAGACACTTATTTTGTTATAAATTTACAATTATAAATATTAAGCTTACTGGTTGTTTACTCTTTTCAGGCATTCTGGAGAAGGTGTGTGTCAGAGAAGCAACAGTTAACACCAGAGTCTCATACAACTTGTTATTTTTGTAGTCCTTTTTAACATGCTTCAGTATATCTGCATAAGATAAACATTACAGTTTAGATAATAATTCTACTTTTAACTGGCACATTTTATGAAAATATTTTATCTGTATCCACTTACATCAGTACTTTCATATTCTAGGAAATATGATCCATTCATGATCTTCAACAGCAGCAGTCTATCAACTATCATGTAAATATGCCCTTTTCCACTAAACTTCTAACATGCTAGAATTCACTAGTGAGTATTAGGTAAATTTAGATCACAGAGTGTCCAATCATAAATATAAAACCCATTACACTATACACCAGCAGTCCAACCTACACTTCCACTTATGAAAACTTGCCTCAGTGCAATATCCAAAGGATACAGGCACTACATATAATCCTTACAAACTCAACACAAAAAAATCCCGCTAAATACACTGACAGTATTTTCCAGTATTTTCCTATCAAAATCATGTCTCCATCTATTCTTTTGAACATCCACCCTTAGATATGGGCTTCATCCTTATTAATCAATTCATATGGATAAATCTTAAAAATTTCTTACATTCTATACAGTCCTAATTTTTTTTTGCTGGTTTCAACTGTAATGTGACAACTTCCCTAGCAGTGAGGGCTAGCATATTCTGGAACCTTTGAAAAGGAACAATACAGTTATAACACAATAAAAAAAAAACTTTCATCCACATTTAGCTAAAGGACTAAAAGTCTCTCTCTTGGACTGGAAAAAAAAAAAAACCAGGCTGTAGGTGACCTTATATAAATAAACTATTCATTTACAGTTACTCACTCCAAACATTATGGTGCTTTAGATTCCATTTAAAATATAAAACTCTAAAACTTAACATCTTCAAAAGTTTTGTCTCTTATGATATTCTTACAACACAAACGAGCATTAAGTAAACCCATTCATAAATAATCATTCTTCTCTCCTCCTCATTCATGTATGTATTAATGCACATTCAATAAAATATTCACTTCAGGATTATATTCTCTCTTTACTCTCACTCCAACAAATATGCAAAATTCAACAGGATAGTTTTAATTTCTTATCAATACTGATGTTTCAATGACATACAAAGATCTGAGCTTCTAATGTTGGAAAAGTTCAAGCATGAATGATTTCTCTTCAAATGCAAGAAAAATTCTATTAAAAAATTCATAAAAAATCAAAGTAAAAATACCAACGTCCATTTGCAAATGCAAATCTAATCTTCTAGCAATCCTCAATTAAGTGACTAATTTATCACAGAATTAAGATCAATGCTCAGTAACTCCAGCATATGAACATAAACTCACAGAAAAAAGTAATTCAAAAAACAAAGAGAACCAGGGTCCAACCCTGCAAGGTTTCTAGCTAAATGGCCCATATATATAGTAACTATGCACAATCATGACAACTGAAAAGGAAAGAACAGATGTTAAAAACAAAAGCTTCCTTCCATAAGGAGGAAGATACAGTGAAATCTTACTTTGAATAACAATTTCTGCAGGATGAGTAGCTAAAGAGAGACTAAGCAAGTACCGTTCAGGATGATCAATTGGGCCATTAAATTTGAGCACAGACATGGCTGCTTTATGTGCTGGTACTGTTTGGGCAGCAGCTGCAATGTCCAATAACTGTGGCCTGCAATACAGTATGATACAATATGAAAACATTTCATACATTATTTGACTGTGGTTTTATGGTATAAAATGCTCTAAAAACGTCATGATAGTTCACATAATCAACGACAATTCACCATTCCCTGCCATACAATACATTTTCCTGAAGAACCTCTTGAAATGAACGATGTAGTCACCCCTCACCCCAAAATTATGAAATTTCTCCTTTCATAACAATACTCTTTTCTTCACTCTATTCTATTACCTTATCCTTGCTGTTCTTCCTCTATCTGTCAATCAATCAATTTATCAAGCATGTCTATATGAAGCACTGCAGATCAAGTTCATACTGCCTCTCATTTCCTGTATATGTACTTTCAAGCAAAGTCATGTGTGCTAGAGTGAACAAAGGCATCTACAACATGCAAACACACTTCCAAATTTTTCGTTTTATATACCAAGTTAATTTGTCAAGAGAGACTTGTCTCCATTCACACTTCCACTATCAAATATACCTCAACTTTACACAAAGAGGATTGTAGGGAACTGCTGTGAGAGACTGTGCGGAGATGTGCAGTAAAAGCATGAAAGATAAAAGAAAGAAAAGTTTGAACACTTGAGGTAAAGTCAAATGTCACTATGCTATAGGAGAGTGCTTAGCTTAAATCAAACACAATGAAATTAGAGGGAAAATAAATAAAAGGAATAAACACAGACATGGACATTTATACTTGTGTGGATTCAATGTTCTCATACAAAGGAGGCTGGAAATAAACTTAAGGGCCAAAATCAACATATAGCCAAGTGAGGTCAGTTTTATGACCAAAGTCAGAGCACAGACAGCAGAATTTTTATGAGGTCCCAACAGGAAACTAACCAAATAAAAGACAGAAGCATAAACCACAAACACTGAAACTATTGCCACTAAACTCTAGAGAAAAAAAAAATACAGATACGGATGGGAAAAGCAATAAATACTAATCAAGTCTGAAAAACATGACAGACTGATGTAGACACAAGCTTAGAAATAAGGATGAGGGGTGCATGAACAAGAATGTGATATTCTTATCTTAACCCTAGGTTCAGCTTGGGGAAAACATAAGTAACCAAAGGAACCTTAGGACTTCAAAAGGGGCCCACTAAGATATCCCTATGCAGCAAATAGTGTATTTCAATAAGCACTACAAGTTTAGTGTCAGTCTTTGGACTTCAGATGGGGACCAGAGCAAGATATCCCTGTAAAGCAAACAGTGCATATCAAAACATAGCAAGTGAACCCTGTTCTAGACTGCATGAGATATGTGGTAAAAGCTCTGAAAGATATGAAAGTTTGCTAAGAAATTAAGAGTAACATAATTTTCTAAAGTATATTGTTTTTGCTTCAGTAATTTTCATTTTTCAATAATTTTTCAATGGAAAATGATATGATAACAAAGATGACTTAGAAGGAAATAAAGACACACTTAAGGTAAAACTGAGATTGTAGAGTACTAATGTAAATGTGTACACACATGTAATGTTTAGTACTGTTAAATCTTTTTCAATCAGCCACATATAACTTCAAAATTTTTTCATACATATTCACCATTTAGCATATTCACAAGGTATTGCCAGGAACAGACAAAGAAATAGCCTCATATGCTCACATCCACTCTCTAACTGACATATAAAATGCACTGAAACAGAGCCTCCAAGCTATCTTACATAAGGCCAAAACTCAAAAATATGCTTCTCAAGTTTGGTCACCACACCCACAGAAGCACAAAGAGATGGGAGGGCAACAAAGATGGAACCAGAATTAAGAGATGAGTTATGAGGAAAGGCTAGAAGCCTTAGATTTTCCCCAACATGCAAGAGGCAAGAGTGTCTGGTGTCCTGCTCACAACCAGCAAGTTTTTAAAACAGATTGGTAATGAAGACACTGAAAAGTTCTTTGAGGAATGTAAGGATAGGACAACCACAGGACATGACATGAATTTAAGCATGAAACTTGTTACAAAATAAGAACTTTTATAGTACAAGAGAGGTGGAATAATGAAATAAAATGAAAGAGAATGTGGTAAATATAGACAGCATGCAAAAGTCTAAGGTTATATGATAGTAAAGAATGTTTGAGAGAGAGGTTCTCTAAATTCAAACTCATATCCAACCATATATAAAATATACAAAAACTGCTTACAAAATCTTAGAATTTTTCTTGTCTTTTAGAACAGCCTTGATGGTTTCTAAGTCACTCTCTCGGACCTTCCTTAACAAGCGACTGAAAGCAATAGCTGATCCCTGGGTTCCAAGTTTCTTCGGATTGAGTGTGTTGCGGAAATTGTTGACAAGATCGTTAAGCTGCAGAAAATACAAATATCATAAATAAACAAATATAAAACAATACAGTAAGTGGTGCTTGGTATTCACCTGAAAACCTTTTTTACAATCACAACTCTAGAAAAATACCAAGAAAACAGTAAAACATTATTCTCTACTTTAGTATAACATTTGGAAATGATTTAAGCATTGCTGGAGGAAAAACATACTAAAGAAACTTTCACTTCAAGAATTTTGTCAAAGAATTGACATACTAAAGAAACTTTCACTTCAAGAATTTTGTTAATTGACAGTAAGGAGCAAACTGAATCCAAACACTGAGTACACTAAGAGCAGTGAAAGAGTCACATTTCTGATTGCATGAACTTTGTGAAAGACTTATGTCTTTTATGTTCTCAAAAGAACCCAATGGTTTGCTGCTATTTACATTCTCCTGAATGTTACTGGATATAAATAAGGCTTACCTCAACTTCAATAAACACTTGTAAAAAAGTAAACAAGTGAAAGCAATCAACTTTAAACAGAATCAACATACAATTTCAATTCAAACATGAAGTAGATTAATTCTATGCATAAATATAAACCATCTTGCATAAAATAACAAAGAACTATTTCATTAAATGTTTTCCCCTGTTAGGTCTCACCTGCAATATGAATAACTTAAGTGTAAGAATATATTCTACATACATCTTAACAATGATTTCTTAATGGCAAACAATTTCTAATATAAGAAGTTTTACAAGGAATCTTTCTGTTCTTTTCTTTCATACATATTTGCTATTTTCAGCATGAGCAAGGTACTGCCCAGAACAGATGACTGAGCCTTAAAAGTAAAAAGATCTTGATTTGACTCATTCCTCTGATTCTTCTTGTGGAAAGTAATACAGAATGGGAAGATATCCTGTCCCCCTAACTCCTGCCCCTCTTAATCACCTACAACATGCAGGAGATACATGAGTAGCATTCTTTCTCCCCTTTCCAACTGAAGAAATAATATTTAAGTATATTGAAGTTTCACCATATCCCAAGATCCTTCATATCCACATTGCAACTAACATGAAGATGACACCAAGCATTTACTACTCAATGGACCTATACACTCTGCATAGACAATATCATAACTTAAAGTCCCAACCAATGAATGTGGCCAGCTTCCGGAGTGCTGCAGGAGCCTCATAAGTATACAATGGATGAACTCCTGGGGCTGGGAAGTATACATATCTTTTTCATTCCTGTTTGCTGTTTCACATGTGACAACTCCATTACCCCATATGCAAGACCTCAAATCTTACAAAAGCATTATTTATATGTTCATACTGCACAGGCAACACATTGAAGAACAAAGCTTTCACTTTAAAATACTCTAAATAAAAAAAAATTGACTATTGAACTGTGAGGGCTCCTTCTTCCCCAAATATTGCTGAGGTCAACAAAATTGAACCAAAAGTAAGTAACCCTTTAGAGCTACAACACAACTTAAAACTAAACATACAGATACAATTATCCCTATCTGTATGCCATACCTTGCAGGTAGCAAGTAACAAACTATCAAAAATGTACATACAAATATAAGGAATCAGAATGTATATCATAGAAAATGCTATCGAAACAGTACAAATGATGAAAGAAATTTCTAATACAATATATACACTATCTATCATCCATCTTTTATTCCATCCCCATTCAAGCAGGAATGATCACGTGCATAAAGCACCTTTGCTCACTTTTATACCTTCAATTCTATGCCCACTCTGGTGTAGTGAACATAAACTTCCACACTAACAAATACAAAAAAGATATAATCTTACAGATTTGCATGTTATGCATTCCTTTGGGTCTGGGTTGGTTGCCAGCTGGTCAGTAATGAGGGTCTCTTTTAGCTTGGAAGAAATAGATTTAATAGCCTCTGCAACATTTTTTCCTGTGTACTTTGGAGTACTAATTTTTTCTCGCCCTGCAGGAGTAGAGATCATATTACATTGACAAAAAGGTTCCAAATAAAAATTAGCAATGGGATGAGAGAGTGTAAACATGCACAGAAGCATCCTTGTGAGGAAGTGGCCACAACACTTGGTATTTAAAGAAAATGAAGTACATTTCAAGAATGTAAATAACAATGTAAATCTTTGTAACAGACATGATTACTTAGATACTGAGAGAACAACATTGATGTATGTCTCAGAAACAAGATTCAGAAGGTATCAAAGAAATATGGGTAAAAGAGTAAAGCTGGTAGCAAACCAAAGTAACATGGGTAATTAGATAAACAGATATATATATATATATAAACAATCATTCTCTTTTTTCTTTTCATCTATCAATCCCTGATGCCCATTTCCTCTGGGAACTCCCACCAACGGGGTGGCCACAGCAAGGGTCTCCAATTATCCTTGTCCCTACATGATTCCCTAGCAAACACCATTACATGCATTCTTCCTCCATTTCTTTTCCTCCGGCACTCCTCCACTCTATTTCCCTATATCAAAGGTGGTCTCCCTCTCACACCAACTTCTATAATCATATCATTATAAACTCTCCTTGTAAGCTTCTCATTTTGCATTCTTTCCACATACTCAAACCACCTCAAATAATCAAGTCTCATCTACTTCAACGTACCACAATTCATTTCCTTTGCATTCCCTGCCATACCAAATCTTTCATACTCCCCCTCATTACTTTCTTCATTCCATCCAGTCATACCACATGCTCCTCAAAAAACTCATTTCCACAGCCACGATTCTTGACCTCTGGGACTCATCTATTTTTGGGCTGCAAAAGTCAGGGTTGGTTAGACTATGCTGTACCTCAGTCCTTTCTTCACTTCCATGCATACACATCTACCTTTTATCATGCTATCAAGGGACCCAATGACTCTTCTACCCTGTACTGCTCTCTCCCTTATCTTTCCTTCCATATCACCATACGTACTCAACATAGTTCCCAAATATTTAAATTCTGTCATCTCTCCCAGTCTTCCTCTTCCCATATCTATAAAACATTTTTGAGGATTTTCTTCTCTCTTTCTATAGGAGTTTACAAAATCTATGCTTTCACTTTGTAACATTTCAAACATCATTACCTTACTTTTACTTGCATTTACCTTCAAATGCTTATGCTATTTCCCTTGTTAACAAGTCAGCAACAGGAACATATATAGAACTGCGTCATTTGTTTATATCCACTCTACAGTCATGTGTAACGCAACAAAATCAGAGACTCTTGTCCAAAACCAAGTCCCAGAGACCTCTCTGTGGTTTCCCCTAACTGCTTCATATGGCCTGATTCAGCCTGCTGGCTGCATATTAACCCATGTATAATAAGTCACTCCAGTTCCCTCTAAATCATGGATGCCTCATACCATCCTGCATGTTCAGGCCCCAATAACTCAAAGCATCCTTTACTTCATCATTCCATTTTCTCTTAGTCTCCCCCTCCTATGTGTTCCTACAACATCTGATGCATATACTCTCAATACGTCTCTCTCTACCCATCCTTTCCATATATCTAAACCATTTCAGCACAGCCTCTTCAGCTCTCTCAAACATACTCCACTTACTGCCACACTTCTCTGTTGCCCTTTTATTCCATATTAGAGCAACCCTCCTCACACCAAATACTGTCTTCAAAAATTTGACTTCTAACACATCTACCCTCTTCCACACTTTTGCATTTAAGGCCCATTACTTCCATCCATACAACACTGTTAGGACTACTATATCATGATATACTCATCTTTGCCCACAGTGACAGGGCCTTTGCCCCCTCCTCTACCCTATGGTTCACTTCATTTCCGAAAGTTTCATCTGTTGTCATGTCCACTTCCAAGTAAAACAATCCACTTCCTCCAGGTTCTCTCCAATCAGACTCACACTTGAACCAGCTCATCACTCTTACCTGCTAATTTTCAAAATCTTACTTTTATTCACTTAAACTAGAAACTTCCACTTTTTGTTTTTTCCTCTCCTGGGTCTGCCACCAGAACCGTCATTTGCAAACAGCATCTGATTTACCACAGTGTAATACAGTATGCAAGAATATTCAAAATCTAATTAATGAAACTTCTATAATTACGACCAAATATCTTAATTAGTATATAAGTGACAATAACATAATACATGATCAAGACTTTTCCCTTCCCTAAATTTTCAAGTCATGCAGCCTGGACAGGTTAAATCTAAGATTCATCCCTATTGAGATTAAGTTACAGTATAGGGAGTAGGCCTGCATCATAGTCAATCCATTTTACAGGTGCATAGAATTAGCAAAAATTGTCCAACTTGGCTCTACACTGGACAGATTTGGGAGGAACAAGTGCCCACTTTACTTTGATAATTGTGCCTCTAAATAACAATTTACTTGCTCTTAAGAAACATATATGAAATATGAAATTTTTTCTGCATCTGTATGCATACTACATAATCTGTATTCCTATTTATGTACCCTGGGACCCAGTTTTCTGAAGGAGCTTCTTCAGGTCCAGGGCTGCATTACTTTCTTGGACTCTTCTGGAGTGCGAAGTTCTTTCTGAAGACTGTACTCCCTTTCATCAACAGATTATACTATACAGCCTCATTGAAGGATACTTTTCACTTGTAGTGTAACCATATGCAGGGGGTGTCAGACACACAAAACATTAACTTCATTCCTTGGGTCCACAGTGAAAAATTACAATAATAGATTTACCCTTAAGCTGGAGCACCTGCTTGCTCATGACCTCAGCTCCTGACTGTTTACGTGCCTCTACTCTCAAGAAATGCGTCTCCATTGATGTGGCCTTCCGAATAATTTTCTCATCAGCATTCAGAAGATATGATGTGGTTGCCTGACAGTCAATTTGTGCACCCAATACCTACAAAAATGAGAGTACCCATACAGTATGTTATGAACTAAAGCACCTAGTCTGATTGTAAAAGGTTTCCTATGGTACATACATAAAAACTAGACTAATATGAATGCAAGATGCCTTTCTGAGTACAAGTGACATCCAATTAACTACAGATTTGGAAGAATAAATCAACACTTTACCAAAGGTAATTTACTGAATGTAAGAATACAAGTAATGTATTGTAATACATTAGTATTTTTTCTTTTGTCAAATGTACTTGAGTTAGTGGGGTATTGACCAATTTGTGGTCCCTTAGAGACTTCTGTTCATTAACCAAGCTTCCATCATACTGATGCAAGGTATTCTTTTACATGAAGAAGCTCTGAAATATTCAGAAACTTCTCATATTTACAGCTAACCCTACTAGGTAAAATATTTTGTAAGTTTCTACACATTGAGGTATATCTAAACAACTGGTCAGGAAAAGCAAATGCATGAGGCAAATTCCTTCTTCCTAGCCTGTTTCAAAACTCCTCAGTATCTACTGACTGTTTGATCATTTGTGATGATATTCATCTCATTGAATTAATCCTATTAAAGATGAATATCATCTATATTCAGGAGAAAAATCATTTACATGAAAATTGGCTGCACAATAATGAGACTTTTAATTTAGCCATATGTTGTTACAGACAAATTTAACGATCTATCATATTAATCCCCATGATCATTTTCATCATACCTTGTTGGTGTGGTTGAAATAAACCACAGGAAAAACATTTTTGCAGTTCTTCTTCAACTTTGTGACCTTTGTTGAGTCAACCAGTGAGTAGACGACATCACATTTTCCTGAAGCATCTACTTCTGTTTGCTTTACATTTTTCACCTGGTGCTGTTGAAGAGTTGTCAACAGATAAATATGATGCTCTTAAATTTCCATAGGAAAATAATTAGTACATAGAATTTTTTGCATCAAAAATGGCTGGGAGAATATAAACTTTACAAATACATACCTAAACATGTGGTCTGCATTATGAGCATCCACACAATGGGAAATATACTATAATACAATTGCTCAATCAGATGTAAAGCTAAATTTTCAGATCTTCGTTTAAAATGACACTCTGGTTAACAAACTTTATATTAGAAATAATCCTATTCTCTGGTGTTTGCAAGGAAACTTCATGGATGACTAGAAACACATTTACTTAAAAACATATTAGAGGATGAAGTTCCTCACAAAATATATGATAAAAATTACCTTTCCTACATTACCATTGATGAGAGAGAAATGGAAAGAGTTTAAGCCTCCAATAGAGATCAAATGGGTTAACAGCTACCACCAACATAATATCAAGCAACCTCTAACAAAACCTCTTACAATAATATTTAATATCATAACCTAAAAAGTAAAAACATGAAAGCCAAATAAGGGTTACTATACCTGAAACAGGCTGGAGATGCCTTTCATAACATTTAGAACAGATAATTCTCCTCCATCAATATGATAGACATTATTTATTTGGCCATTATTCCAGTGCATGAAGAGGGGATGTAATTTATAGCTCTCCAACCTCGATGCCTTGTGAACAAATCCCTCAGGAGATGGTCCTTGGCGAGCCTTGACTGATAGCTTTGGATTTACAACCTAGGAAAAAAGAAAGATTTTTTGAAATT
>JAUTXX010003475.1:0-10146 GCA_032273605.1 Panulirus laevicauda
GCTTGCTTGCTGAATCTAAATTACCTTGAACTCTCGTGATCGGAATCATGTTCAGCAACAATGTTCATTATCGAAAAGTTTTGTGTTTTTCTTCTTAAAATCGCGTAGGTTACTCAGAATTGAGATATTCTCCAACAAATGTCATAAATGAGGTTTGTACCAAACGTAGTTTTTCCAGCGTTCTTGAAAAATATAAAATTCTCTTGGCAACTCTCTTGCAAAATGGAAGTTATCCGAAATCAAAAACTTTCTCAAATCAATATTCTTGCCAACTCTGGTCCGCACTCCCAAAATCCCGCCGGCAGCATATATATTAAGACGCTGGAAACTCCTTTAAGTAAAACGTTTGAAAATCCTGACAAAAATTTTTCGTAATTATTCTGGCTGCTGGCGAAGATGGAGTCTTTATCTGAGTGACGGCGCTGATGGTGCGGCCCTGGCGGTGAAAATGTGAGGCTGATGGGGTGCCTTCTTGCCTGTGAAGATAGTGATGATAATGGGGGGGTCGCTCACGCCTGTGAAGGTAGTGATGGTGATGGAGGGGGTGGCACTCACGCTCTTGAAAATTATGAAGAAGACGCACCTGCTGGTGGGGGTAAGCGGGGATGGGTCGGGCTTGGTCCATGATGATGGTAAGGTCGTTGATCCTTGTAAAGATAGTGATGGTGTGGTCTCTGATGTGAGGATTGTGATGATAGCTCGCTATACTTGAAGTGATGATGATGGCCAGCCTTCATGTCTGTTATGTAATGGTGAGGATTTACCCTCACATGAGATGGTCATGACGATGGGCATCGCTCATGATCGTGAGTATGGTAATGGATTACAGTGAAGGTCATGGAGTCAGTGACGACAGTGGTGTGCTTGTGGCTCTGAAGTTGAATGATGACGAGTGATGTCGCTGATGTGAAGATGGAACAAGGAAGTCAAGGACAGCTGTAGTTAGTGTAGTTAATGGTGACGTAGGAAGTTGTTTTGCCTGCTTATTTTAGGAAGGTCAATTGCCTGTGAAGCTGATGGTGATATAAATGTATTCTGCTGCTTGTGACAATAATGGTGATGAGGGATGATGGTACCTGTGAAATCAATGATGAGGTGAGACGATGTTACCTATGAGGTTAGTGATGAGTGATGGTATTGGCTCTGAAGTGAGTGATAAGTAGGGATGTGTTCACCTCAGAAGCTAATAGCAAGTCATGATGTTGACCCTGAGGTCAGTAATGAGTGGTGATGTTGGCCCTGAGGTCAGTAATGAGTGGTGATGTTGACCCTGAGGTCAGTAATGAGTGGTGATGTTGACCCTAAGGTCAGTAATGAGTGGTGATGTTGGCTCTGAGGTCAGTTGTGATTGATACATTTAGAGTGAAATGAGTGATGAGTGCTGCTGTTGAAATTAGAATGATGAGATATGCAGTGGACAGAAGAAAATGAATAATGCAATTAGCAGTGAAAATAGTGATAACTGATGCTGTTGACAGTGAAGAAAGTGATGAGCAACACTGGTGCAGTGAAGATAGTGATGACTAATGTTACTGATAGTAATGATGAAGGTTGATGGTGTACCTGGCATGAAGAAAGCGACAAAGATTCTAACGATGAGCATGAGTTGGCGGTCGAGACTGATGATGTTGGTAAGGCAAGTGTTGATGAGTGATGTTGGTGCCTGAGATGTTATTGGTGGGTATGATTTATGTCTGTGAAGTTAGGGATGATAAAGTTCAGTGTTGTTTGTGATGTTAGTGAAGAAATCAATTCACTGTGAAGCTAATGTTTTCTGGATATTGATACAAATGGAGATAGTGTCTACTGACGAATGTATTAATGTCTGTGAAGATATTATTTTATACTAGTTGAGACGACACGGACAACTGAAGGCCAGTCGACTCAATGTATGCTCTGAACCGTGGGCGGCCCGTGAATGCGTCACCCTAACCGGTACATCACGTCGTAGTGATTGTGAGTGATCAAGAAATTTCTGCTTATGAAAACAGTGACACTACTGAAGAGAGTAGTGGTGGATTTGAAAACTGTAACAGTGATGAAAAGGTTATTAGTGAACATAAAGCTGATAAAGAGACACCCACAGCTGGAGGTAAGGTTGGAGGCGCTGAGAAAGAATAGTGACACCTAGAAGATGAGTAATGTTGAGTGATGAGAGTCTGTCCAGGTCTGAATACAGGTAAACTACAGTGAGACGATTATGGTGGCTGACATTATAATGAAGTCACGATCGTAATAATAATTTGATCGATAGCTAACATTGTGACGTATTTAATAGCTAACATTGTGACGTATTTGATAGCTAACATTGTGATGAATAGTTTCATGTTGGTTGCTATACATAACTATGGAAAACTAAGTTATTTGCTTGCTTAGTTGTGCACTTGTCCATGGATTATCTATGCCATCCACAGTCGTAGGTACAGTCCGGCTCTTGTGTCTGTGCATCACTGGTTGGTACCAGGTGGGCACGGACGTCGGGCAGATGGTCGCCACTCTGAACCTCGAGGATATTATCATCGCTTCGCTCTGGTCAGCTGGTATTTTAAAAGACTCTTTTTTCACGTCTTCCAAAATTCATAAATACTTTCCCTTTTCGTTTCTTTTACCTTTCATAATCCTCTCAATATTTTAATAAGGCCTGGCCTTGATGTGGACTTAGTACGTGAGTGGAGCTTTCAACGTAAGAAAAATAAATGTTGACTTGTAGGCGACTCGAGAGCGCCACTGACACACGTCCTGCCCTGGACCATGTGTGTCACCAGGTGACCTGACGTGTTCCTTACCGGTCAAAGTGGTTCCACTCACACCCTCAGCCAACACAGTTTTTCCCCGAGGGTTTTAGAAAGACGCTGGAGGTTTGTATGAATACCCTAATGGGATTACTCTACAGGGTCTGTTGCTGAGTAGGGAACTTATACTGGGAAAGGTAAAATAAATGAAAAATTTTCCCTTTATAATGTTTTCCCCACTTCTTCCAAGAATCATTTGCTTCCAGAGGAAGTCTGTATTTCTAGGGAAAGCCTTTGTTAGCGAGGGGAAGCCTCTATTTCTCGGGAAAGCCATTGTTTCCAGGGGAAACCCAGACTTTGTTTTCTAGGAACATCTATGTTGTGAGGGGAACGCTGTGTTTTCAGGGAAATGTTTGGTTTTAGAAGAAGTCTTGACTTCCAGAGGAATCCACGTGGCGCCGGTGAGGCTTTATAACTCGGGGATCATACAAGGTCTTTGCCCCAACGGTTAGTCTTTGCTTCTGGGGACAGACATTAATGCCAGGGTCAGTCGCTACGTATATGGAAGGTCTTACTCACACAGGATAAAGAATGTCGCCAGGAAGGTCTGCTTCCTGAGGAAGCTCTGGTTTCATGAGGTCGTCCTTTTCCTAGAAGGGAGGGAGGGAAGAGAGGGAGGGAAGGTTTTTATTCTTGAGAAGGTTTAGGGGACTTTGCCGTTAGAGGGTGATTATTGACAAGGTCCTAGGGAGGGGGGGAGCTCGTCTGCCCCAGGTCTGCAGGTTTCTCTGCTGTTAGGGACAATGTTACCATCACAGGAGTTATTATTTGTGTATCGCAAGTCAGAGAGAATTACGTTATCTCGGGGATGTGTGTGTGTTTGTGTGTGTGTGTGTGTTTGTGTGTGTGTGTGTGTTTGTGTGTGTGTGTGTGGGTGGGTGGGAGGGTGGTCTCAAAACTGAACATACCTCCACGAATCGTTTGTGAAACTTTCAGAAAAAAAGTTGATAACCTCGAGCCGTTGCTGCGGTCGGTATCATCCTCCCGGGTTATCTGTTGTCGGTGTCGGGGGAAAATTCGGTGTGAAAAGGTCGATGCTTCAGAGAGATGTTCGTTCAAAACGAGTTCGGTTCATGCGGATTTAAAAATCCTGGTTAAGTCTCGCGGATTTATAAATCTCCACAAAAATGCCTACAATTAGGACTGCGAAAACGTAACTGTTATTGATAATCGACCGCTATTTGCTGGACAAAAATGGAAAGATTAGGCAAAGCCAGGGGTACCTGTGGTCGGTCTGTGGTGGCCAGGCATAAACAAGAGTTGACCGTCAGGAAGGTTTACTGTGCATGAGAAATGGATTGGTTGTGGCATCGACGTTTGCATGGTAAGCAAGTTATGTGATATTTATAAGTCAGAATATTCATAGTCACACACGAGCAAACATTGTGGGGAAAGAGTTTGTTTATTAAATCTCCAGAGTTCACATTGGCTGTCTCTACACAAGTGAGATATTTTTTCTGATTTTTCCCGCGAATTCCAGTGTTCAGTCCAGTCCGGGGCTGACACTGACCCGTATTTTCGTGTTTGTAGAAATTCAAATAAAACAAAGAAGCATATACTAAAGTTATTCACATAGTATACTCCACACTCCACTTGTTATTACCCACATCCCATGTACTATACTCCAAACTTTACTTGCCGCAGTAAACTTCACACTTCACTTACTATACCCTACACTTCATATGATACGTCCTCACTTCTGACACCACACTTCTTATGCAATCGCTTATCTTAAACACACACACACACACACACACACACACACACACACACACACACACACACACACACACACACACACAACAGAATTCTGTTGTTGAAAGTCATATGTATGTGTCATTATTATGTTTCCTTTCATTCTGATTATAGAATTTGAAGAGCAACAGTGTGTGAGAAAGCTTGCTGAAAGAACCATGGAGAGAAGTGTGAGAATTGTGGTAGAGGAAGGCTTATGAAAAAGTCAGTTTGTGTTCAATGAAGCTTTACAGACCGACTCTCTGATCTGTGTTTATATCTAAGCTTGATGTATAACAATTATAACATCTACGATTTTAGATCTAGAAAAAGTCATTGATGGCGTACTAGTAGAAATTACTGTGCCTCTGATACCTGAGCGAGGTGCAAAACAACACTTTCTACCGTTGTGCTGTGACATAGTGGGAAATCTGGTGTGAACACAAGTGTGAGACGGGGAAGATCACTGTCTCTATCTTTATATATCATCTTGTTAGATATAGCCAATGATCGACATGGCTGAATTCATCAACATTTTAAAACTTCTTGATTGTAAGTGGTGTGATGAAGTGTCCACAACAATAGTTGTCAATAGTGTAGCTATTGATCATGTCACATTATTAAAGAAAAAACTGCAGTGAAAAATTTTTTTCAAAACATAAATTTTTGTTTCCTAAAACAGTGACTTCCTGCTTGTGATCTTTTTTTCTGTTTACGAATATCTTCATTTACGATGTAAATTCCTGTATAGTTGAATGGATGTAAAACGACAGAATCGTAAGCTTGGTACGACGTGGTGTTACGTTTATAATTGTAAACAGTTAAAAAGCAATGTCGAATTTTGATATATGGAAATTTATGTTCAGTTGTATGATCAAGCTGTTGTGGCTGGGTACAGGTCATAGTCGTCAGGGGTCACACACTGTGGACGTAAATATAAATCGTCCAGAATCAAGTATTGTAATTGTTGTTAAATGTCGACTAGCCGTCGCAAACAACAGTTGGTTAATGACGGAAGCTCTGATTAATATGTTATTCATATAATCGATCTGTTAAGCACAGTGCGTTAGCGCACATTCTGTATATATTCGTAAAGGAATTCTTTACTGTTGATGTTAGTTTTATATCAGTAATGATCATATGGTTTATATGTCGTATCTTGTGTGAGAACTCTGAGTTGTTTACAATAAACTTGCAGGTAATGTATGTAAGAGGAACATTATATACCAGGCTGCACTGTTTCTGTAGCATCATCAGGAGAAATCACCTCCATCCTTACCAGCTGTCCAGCCCTCCTGCTTCTAACCATGAGTTTATTTTTATATTCAGTTGCATTACTTACATTTCTGTATCCGTCTCCGTTAGGGAAGCGCTTCGGGTAGTGAGCAGGTCGACATTAGTTCACGATTTTTACATTTGTTTTTGTTTGGAAGTGAATCATGGCCGTTCATCGAGAAGCTGAACATTTGGCTGTGGTTTGTTGACATTGTTTTATGGATGAAGATGAGAGGAAACCTTCGAGAGAGATGGTATCAGGGAAGGTGAACGTCACACCTCTCTCGCTGTCGGTACAGAGTCCGGCAACATCCTCATTGTTCTTGTGAATATCTTAAAAAAATGTTTGACGCTCTTGATTCTTTTACGTTATTTTTGCGTAGGTATTAAGAACAAGGCCAATTGTGAGACCGAGAATAATGATGAATGATGATATAAGGAACATAACACGAAGAAAAGATGTTTTTCAGAAGAGGATTGGAGAAAGTCGAGGATCAAGTAGCTTGGAGGAGATTTGTCCAGGGAATCTAAACTGTCAGGCCTCAGGTTCAGCGGCGTCTGGTAGGAGATAATTTCTCAACTCCTCAGGATTTTTATGAAAGTGACTCGTGTCTTTCAGGGGAGAGGTGGAGGGTAGTCAGAAATACTGTAGCAATTTCCCACACAGGAGGTTTTTATGAAGGAATTATAATTTCAGGCAGACATAAGGGAAATCCTTCTAAACCTAATGAAATATTATTTACAGAGGAAGTAGCGAAGGTTACAAGTGAATAGGATTTTATCTTCAAAACAGAACAAGTTACAGATGAAGTTCCAGCGGGATGATAACTGGTCCCGCTGTTCTCTGGTCGTCAGCGATCTGCCTCGGGGGCTACACTTTTATGTTATACAAGATGATGAGCCAAGTTTGAGTTAGAGAGAGAGCTTATGTGATTTTGAGTAGTTCTGTAACCTACATGAGTGATTCAAACATAAGTTAAGAGTCATCCACCTGAGTAAACCCCAAACATGCAAGAACACTGAAGGAAACTGAGAGGTGAATGTAACGCAGAATGTTAGAGGAATTATTTCCTGTCACCATCGACTCTGAACTGGTCACCAGTGCCCCTTACTGTGCCCTTGATCAGTGCTCTTGGTCGCCTTTTACTTTCAAGCCGACACCTGAATTACGGTCACGAGGGAATGAATGTCAAATGAATTTAAAGTGTACCTTGACACATTAGGAGATCATGAGGGAACCACTATTATGAAAACTCTCCTCCTCCTCCTCCTCCTCCTCCTCATACATGGAGACTGGTAGTTACACATGACACTCAGGAAGAAGAGAGGGAACTGAGGTCTGATGTAGGTAACTCCTGAGTGACTGGTGTAATGAGGTACAGATCCCTCTCTGTCACTGGTACAAACTTGGTTCTGTAGTTGTCCATTTCACTTTGACGTATCATTTGTCCACGTCACGGAATGAACGCGTCCCTCTCACCAAAAATGTATCCGTCGTGTGACTGATTATTTAAAGTTTCACGTGACAGTATTTCAATAATTTTTGACGTATTTTGGGTTGATTTGTGTGTTGGGAGCTCCCGTGTACTTGTTGTCCCTCACTTACTACTGCATGATCAGATGTTGTTGTTTCTGTCTTGAAATGGAGTTGAGTTGTTAGTTCACATAACGCCTGGCTCTCTCATCATCGAAGATTTTCAGATAGAAAATGGAATGTGATTTCAGTAAACGAGGTGACGGTCTGGAGAATTACGTTTGATAATATTTCTTCTCATTCCAATATTTCATGACTTCCAGAATTTATTGTAATATCCTGTTGCTAAATAAGGCCACGAAAAGTGGAAAAAGAATAAGTAAAAACAATTGTGTTTGCTGTATGGCTTGTGGTGGAACTGGCTCATCCGCTTATGTTGTCAAATTTAGTTATTCCAGTCACGTCTAATTGTTGACTATATATCGACCAATAGTTCATTTTGTGTCACATTTACAGTAGAGCTGGTGTATACATATCTACATACCTACAAACCTTGCCTTACATTCTGGCCCCAGGACCTCTTCATGTAGGGCTCCCGCAACACCCAGGAAGCCAGCCACGTTCACTGGGCAGGATCATCGGACGAGTGTGTGATGTGTTGTTTTCGTGGGGTAAGTGTAGGACACTGTAGTCGACGGTCATTGCTTTCGCCGTGAAAGCTGGCTACGTGTTGTGATGGTTTGAATCGATACCGAAAGTACTGTGGGGAGATGGGTCGTGACCAGGACGCAGTCGTGATAGTGCAACTCCCAAGTGTCTGGAGAGAACAGCTTCAGGTGGATGATGAAGTTGAGGACTTGATTTGAGGATGAGCGTCTAGTGCTTATCTGGGTCTCTACGATGTAAATAAGTTTTGTTCACATTGGTGGCTGGGGATGAGGGAGCTTGTTCACATTGGTGGCTGGGGATGAGGGAGCTGTGAGTATATGCTACTGAAGTTAAAGGCAGAGGTCAGGTTATAGGTCATCCCTTTATGGTGACGGGTCCTACCGTCGTGCTCAAGGGTTGTATCATCATGCACAAGGGTTGTTTCGTCATTCTCAAGGGTTGTACAACTCGTTCTTTAAGCAAAGCGAGCTAACTTTAAAGTGTAGAAGGAAAGAAACATACAATAGGCCACTCTGGTATGCTTAATGATCGTTTCGTTGAGGTTAACGATCTTAGTGACGCTATCATTGTGGTTATCTATGATTGATTCATTTCCTTCCATGCCAGACTTTGTTTGTATCATTGCTGGGTCTAATGACTGTCGGCTGACAGGTGGTCAGTAAGGTAGAATCGTTGCCTGAGGAGAGGGAAGGTCAACATGTGTCTTTTCCCAGTTATTTTACAGTGGTTTCGAATATGAAATGAACCCATTTTAAAATCAGCCTTTGGATTTTCGTAGATTCACCCGAGACACCAATCCTAATTTTGCCTGCCACCAAACCGTAATGAACCATCGAGTTGCTTCATCAAAGTTTTGAGCCATCAGTTCGTTTTTTCAATTTCCCAACGAACCGTCATGAACCACCATGATGCTTCATCCCACTCTCTGAACCACCAGTTGTGATATTCGAATCTCTCAGCGAAACGAACCATCGAAATGCTTCGCTCGAGTGTTTCAACCACCAAACAACACACACACCGAGTCCCTAATGACAGTTTGAAGCCGGCAGTGTGTGGGTAGCACGCGACGCTGTACGGTCCCGGGTGGAGTGCTGCACAGTGCAACGTGTATGGCGTTGGTGATCAGGTCGTCGACCACACGGCATATCGGAGGTTTATTGAGACGTAGAGGTGGAAGAGGTGTACAGAGACCAAGATGGCATGGATGAAACTTACTGTAGCTGGTCAGCATAGGTAATGTAATGATTTATCACCCATGATCTTAAAGATAGTTTATCAGTAATCTCCCGATAAGCCAAGTTTTGTTATTGTTAAGAGGACAATCTAGTTCAAATTAAAAATGACATTTCAAACAGTGGTAATCTATCGTTGGTAAGTATTTCTCGTACATTTTCATGTTTAAGAATTATTTAGATTTTCATTGTGGCAGTGAATAACCGAATAGCTTTAGGGATTGTTAGAACGTGGCTGCTTTTCCAACTTGGAATATTTAATGATAATGACTTGTTACAATGTGTTGGCCACCCTGACCCGGGTATAAATGTGGTACTGATCATTAGCGGGGGGACACGGGTGGAGGGGTTACCTTCCTGTATTAAAAAGATTCTTTGAGACTTCCAAACCACACCTCCCACATTATTGATAAACTGGACAATGTTGCTGAAACTGTTTGACCATGCAACATGCGATGCAATATCTTCACCAAGGTCGCATTCGCCTGTCACTAGACCGACGCGTTATTCGACACATTTTAAAGCTTAGCTTGACGTGTTTCATCCATCAGCTTGAAGCTTGGTGTGACGTGTTGGTGACATGTTCCTGAGCGGTTGTTGACCTGTTTTAAGTATTTCCTGACAGAGCGGGTCACACTGAACGACGTGCTCCATGTGTTAGTTTTATTACTGCTGACATCATGTATGTATGGTCTGGGATCAACGTACTGGGCTGTATGTTATTCCTTCATTGTTCCAGTTGTCGATGTATTACATAAACTGCAGTATGCACAGTAGGGAAGAGTCTGTAGTCAGATGGAAATAACTTTACCGGGTGACTCTCATCTTCAGGAACAGACGACTGGGCCATCAACGACTAGTTGTTGCTCGACTTTTCTTTCTGTTCCTACTGTTAGACAGATGTATTAGAGGATGTTAGACCGAGATATTAGAGGGTGATAGACAGATGTATTAGAGGATGTTAGACCGA
>JAUTXX010003497.1:0-10145 GCA_032273605.1 Panulirus laevicauda
TAATAAATAAGCTCAATCAAAAGCAAAAAGCCTGATAATAAACATTATATAAATCAATATATACAAATTGGTAGGGTCAATTTTCCTCACCTCATCTGATCCCCAATTTGAAGTGATAAGTGACCCAATCTGACATAAGATTGGACCTAATTTGAAGCAAGATTCAACCCAAATTGAATTACGATTTGATCCAATTTGAAGCATAATTTAACCCAATTTCAATTAAGATCTAACCCAATTTCAATTAAGATTTGACCCAATTTGAGGCAAGATTTAACCCAATTTCAATTAAGATTTAACCCAATTTCAATTAAGATTTAACCCAATTTCAATTAAGATTTAACCCAATTTCCATTCAAATTTGACTCAGTTTGAACTAAGATTGAATCTCCCTCAGCGTTGAAGTCAGTCGTCCAGAGATTGAGATGACCCACCCACATTAGCCACACCCTGACCACGTCATCACCAACACAGCTGGGGTCATTTTCTATGCTAATGGGGTAAAGAAAACCTGACTTGGTTGCTTGCGGGATTACCGTGGAAAGGAGATAGGATTACATAAGGTTACAGATAAAGGGAGGTAGAATTACCAGCGATTACCGTGAGAGGAAGGCAGAATTACATGGGATTACAGTGAGAGGGAGGCAGAAATTATATGAAATGACAGTGAGAGGGAGACAGAATCAAAGGAAAATTCAGAAGGAGAAAGAACTATCTGGGATTACAGTGGGAGGAAGGCGGAATTACATGGGATTACAGTGAGAGGAAAGCAGACGAACATGGGAGTCAAGCGGGAGTACAGACATACAGCCTACCCTGACACACAGCAACGAGCCTGTGACCTCTGACCCCGTAGGCCTTAGCTAGACACGCAAGCGTCGACACAAGCACCCACAAGCTGCCCCCATAATCACGAGCCTTGATCACCACGGTACAACCTTTGAGCACGATGTTGTGTCACTGGCCTTTGACCCGTCTAAACCTCAAGGGTCAGGTCGAAGGTCAGACAACCCTATCCAGGGGTGGAGGGACGTAGCCTCGTGCTCAAGGGCTGGTTGGGTCCTGATCCCACAGACACACAGACTCAGGTCAGGTTTAGTGTCTGACGATCCACACAGACACCTGTCATGAGTGCGTCACTTATCTACACACGTGACACTCTACAGTCTACCCAAGTTCATTCCGTCTCATATGACAAGCGAGTGTTAACTTGTGACGACGGGATATAATTCATTCTAATCCTGAAATACACGCATCTGTTCCCGACAATCAGATTTCAGATCTGTCATATGTAACACCACATTAACATGGACAACTTCGGTTCATTTCTATGGATCTAACCCAAACCATTAGAATTAGAAGGTTTCTAATACTCGTCGCGGACTTACACAAAACTAACTTGGCCATCTAAATCAAAAACTTCTCTAAAGTTATTACTAGTTTTCTGGACGTGTGCACATATCCGGAAAGCCAATCACTTACAATCTACAATACCATCTCGTAAATAGTCTTCGCTTTTTCCCTTCTTTTTTCTCTTATTTTAGGGAGAGGGTCAGTTTTAGGACCTCTTAAACTGGAGGCTTGTGATCCCAATCAGGAGGGAGGATCCTTCGATCAAAACAATAGCGGGTGTAGGATGGGCAGCTGATGATCAGCCGTCACCATCCCCTTCTTGCTGCTGCTGATCATCATCATCAACATCATCATCATCATCATCATCATCATCATCATCATCATCATCATCATCATCATCCAGACGCACATGTTCCATTCTCCAGATGAGGGCACTACGTAGGAGAGGCTTAAGTGCCGCTCCGCCTCCCGACTGTCGGACCTGAAGGGGTAAACACACCATACCTAAACCTTCGTAAGTCCCAGTTTCAGTGGGGTTGTCTGTCGCATCCTGGCCCTAAGGTGCGTGTGGGGGTTGGCACTCTCCTGGGCCGGTGGCGGGCTGCATGGAGGCAAGAGGGAACACAAAGAACTAATTTTGTTGCTGGTGACTTTTTTTTTTTTTACCTCCCTACACAGGGGCCACCCCACACCCCGGACCGACTTACCCCCATACAAATATTCTCAAACTCTATTGCCTGGGAGTCAATGGCTGGGAGCTTATCCCCCACCATTCTCCCGACCCTCATTCACGACCTTAGGCACCCCGGGCGGTAGGGTTTTAGTTCCCCCAGAGGCGGATCAAGCAGGGTACGCCCCTCTGCCAGGACAATATTCAATGCACGGATGATAAAATTAGGCCCCGCTAATCTCTGGGTCACATTCTTGCCGCCGGTCTACGGAAATAATCAAGACACATCTGAGATACTCAATGGCCTAGAAAATACTGATAAAAAAGGCCCCAGGCCTACTGCTGGGCTGGAAGCACAGGATGCAGTTCCTTAGGGTTGGAGAGGGTGGGAGACGAGCTGATGGCCCCGTCCTGCTGGTGCTGGTGGTAGGGATGGTGGTAGTGGTGGTAGAGATGGTGGTAGTGGTGGGAGAGATGGTGGTAGTGGTGGTGGCAGAGATGGTGGTAGAGATAGTAGTAGTAGAAGTAGTAGTCGTGGTGGTGGTGGGGATTGGGAGGGGGGTGGCTACGTGGGGCACCCGAAGGCTGATTGTTTATTATCACACACACACACACACACACACACACACACACACACACACACACACACACACACACACGTCTGCAGCAGCAACACTCCACGTACAAGTCAATCACCAGCAACTCGAAGGTGTTGTAAGTACCACAACCCAAAACGTACACAAAACTGAGAATGAAAAATGTCAAGTGATGAGAGGGTCAGAAAATACTCCCACACCGACCAGTCAAAATATACATTTCCCCCACCCATAACCTGAACACAAACATGTCCTTGTGAACAGGTGGAAGGAAGGGCAGTTGACCGCGTCGGCAGAGTGACCAGGGGAGGATGCTATCTTCCGTTATCTTGCCTGGAGATAACGTTATCGTCGATAGCAGCCCAGGGATATCATATCTCCCTTGTAGACCCTGGGTTATGCATACGATCATTACTGATGTGACGGGAGCCCTCCCACCCCCTCTCCCCCTCCCCACGGACAAATGACTGATCTAGAAATATTCTGGTATTAGTTAAGTGCCATTGGGATCACTAGTTACATATGATTACGTGTTAGACCAATCCGCGTGTTTAGAAAGGATCGTAATTACTTATAATTACGTCTCAGACTAATTCCCTTATAGCTAGAAAGGTCCTAGTCACTTATAACTGTATCCCAAGTTTTAAACGTGGCTAGAAATGACGCATCTAAGAAATCTAGATATAGTCTGACAGACGTCGCTACCATACTAGAACTACCAAGTCTAGAAGTACGTTTCTAGGATATTGTTAACCTGGATGGTTTTGTTTGTTTATTCGTCAGGTAAATCATTTGCATACACGAGCCAATTACAGCACGACGTTCCTCGGGCACACCTCTGGTCTCCCGTGACCTGGGTGCTTGTGACCTGGCGCAGACGGTCTCGTTTATTTGCGTCTTGTGCGCGCAAGCAAACACTCACTCCGGGTAGTGTGACGCGTCTTCCACAAGGGAAGCTGGAGAGTGTGTGTCTTTCTAACCCATGATATCCAGTGAGAAGTTTCCAATGATGAGTCATTAATGGCGTTTGTGTCATGTGTTTCATGCGACGTTATGACACTTGTGATAGCTTGGCCGTTGACCTGACCCTTGAAGGTGGTGTCCAGAGGATAGTGTTCCTGTAAGTGCTCAAACCGATTTAGTTCTAGGCTATGTCGTCCCATATTTCCCCAGCACATGTCACCCTCTCCTCCTGTACCGTCAACCCTTTAAGATTAATCGCACGTGAACTGGGTCAATAAACTTTTATGTCCTTTTGACGGCTGATGAGAACTGCCACTTGCTGGTCTAGGAACTATGGTGCTGCTCCTCCTCAACTTGGAGGGGCGCTACTCCACCCGGTGGCGCTCAAAGGCTCTTGCACCCAGTGGTTTTCAATCAGTGACTCTCCGACCCAGTGGTCTTCAAGCTTGGGCTCTTATACCCAGTGGTCTTCAACCATTAGCTCTTCAACGCAGAAGTGCTTATCCAGGGGCTCTCCTACCCAGTGGTACTCAACCATGGGCGCTGCAGAGAGGCCCTTGTGTCATCCAACCATCATCCATGCTCTTTCATTATTGAGGGTTACTACTTCTCGTCCAATTGAGCATTAAGGTGCTTGCATGTTCATCCAATCAGCGCTAAGCTGCATGAGCTTCTTGTACAGGCAGTACCTCAGATTCGTGGGTTCTCATCCAATCAGCGTACAGAGAGGAGCCGGGGTACTAATCCTCGTCTGTTTCTCTATACCACCAATGTCCACGGCGCCAGACAACCTTCACGCCCGTGCTCTGTCATGCTGCTACAACGTATACAGCAGATGCGAAGAGCGAAGGCCTTGTGTGACCTGACCTCCTCTTGGGCCAGAGAGGTCAGCTGGTTGAAGGTCAGAGGGGGTAGGGTAATAGAGACCTGGAATGGATATGTTTAAAAAAACAAACTATTATATACGGATTTTCTGATTCCCAGGATTGCGTTATGTAAGGATATATTACTATCTTATCTAAGCCTGATAAATGGATTTCTTAATGAGGAATATACAGTTAATATTCCAGGCTAAGATTCCGTTGCTTAACTATTCGGTTTGCAGTTGATATCAATGAATGAGGAGCTGGGCTGTCTGTACCCTTAAACATTCGGTGGTGAGCCGAGGCTCTCATGGCATGAGGGCTTATGGTCGCGTGGCGACTGATCCTGATAAAGATTAGAGATAAAATTTATGTGAAAGGAAAGATAGCAAGAGCGTTCGTGTCAATTCTCGAGGTATATGTCCTGATACTGTCGAGTCGAGAGGCTGGATGGCAGATGATGTGGGCTTCCAGAGGCATCCCGCTGACCCGAAGCCCTAGTCCAGCCAGTCGAAGGTGTGCCTTCTGGTTCCCAGGATGAAACGTAGTTGTTCTCTTATGTGTAGCTGTGAGCCATGAGGAGGTGGTAATGATGGCAGGAGTCCTGCCAACGGAGACCTGCGAGAAGGGTGCCCCATGATGACAAGAGCCCCCTACTGACGGAGAAGTGCGGGGAAGGTATCCCAAGATGACACAAGTCCTACTGGCGAGGAGGGTGTCCCATGATGGCAAGAGCCCTCTACTGACGGAGACGTGCGGGGAGGGTGTTCCATGATGACAAGAGCCCCCTACTGACGGAGAAGTGCAGGGAAGGTATCCCAAGATGACACAAGTCCTACTGGCGAGGAGGGTGTCCCATGATGACAAGAGCCCTCTACTGACGGAGACGTGCGGGGAGTGTGTCCCATGATGACAAGAGCCCTCTACTGACGGAGACGTGCGGGGAGGGTGTTACATGATGACAAGAGCCCTCTACTGACGGAGACGTGCGGGGAGGGTGTCCCATGATTGCAGGAGCCCTCTACTGACGGAGACGTGCAGAGAGGGTCTCACAACCTCAAGTGGTACACCCAGTTTCAAGAATGTTATCAAGTGCTCGATCACGAGGCTGATAAGACATCGTACTGTCGTGAAGAAATCATCCAAGTAAATGGCTCACTCTTAAGATATATATCACAACCATTGCAACGTGGTTTTTAAAGTCGTGCATATAACAACCACACAATGACGAAATGTTGCCGATCTGTCTGTGAAATCAGACTGGGGCCCAGGAGGGAGGCTATTAGGGACACACGAGCAGCGTGACCAGACGCATCCACCCGACAGGTGAGAAAGGCCCCTCTTTCGACTGAGTAGCGTAAGTCTTGCCCACTTAAACTTAAGCCGTGGAGCCTTGTTGGCATTAACACTTCTTCTTCATATCTGTAGCAGCAGTCAGGAGAATGCTGGGGTGTCAGGCGGACGCCTGAGTTTGATTTACGGCCGTGATAACTCGATGGAGACAGTCGAGTGCTGAGGGCCGAACCTCACACTCACGTTAAGGGTTACGTACAGAGAGACTGTGTGGCGGAAATACTTTATGATTAATACATCTGTTGCTGCCTTACTTACTACGGCGTGAGCGCCGTTCTTGCTGGCAAGGAAGTCGCCCAAAAAGTCTATATCAAATTCCTATGTGCTGCCCTCGTCGTGCTTTGCAAACTGTGCGGACTGAAACCTGAAAATCTTACCGGCAACTGCAACCACAGTCGTTGATCCGCGGGTCCCGGAGGACGTGTCCACGTGTGCGTACCCTGCAACAACGTGGACGTGACCTTCTAGCCCGGATGGTGAGGTACACACAGTACGTCTGACGGGAGCAACGATCTCAGTCGAACCTGGTTGAGGTGGCAACTCCCTCCACCCCTCGCTAAATTGCAGACAACCCCGTCCATGTTTTCCTCCTGAAGTAAGCCACGTCCTCTGGGTCCACTAGCAATAAACTCCCTATTTTCCTCCAACTGTCTCTCACTCTCCCATGTTCTATGTTCTCTCCCCTGTCACTCCTGATGCAGTCCACGATCACCTCAAACCTGCTCGCAGCAATAGCGACCATCTTCTTCGCTACAAGACCTCCCTACGCAGGCCGGAAAAAAAACCCACTCTTTTCCTCCTCCTCCCACCTCCTGAGAACCGAGCCTAACCCCACCCAAAAGCTCCCCACCATACTCTCCTCCCCGCACCCCAGCCAGCTCACGGCCGCGGCGGGATCGATGAGTTCTGGCGATATGATAGCCGCCGGGGCTCCGTCTGAACCGCACACCTTGCTTCATAATGGCTTCCGTTGTCTGGCCCAGCCTCGCCTCCTGCCTTTCTCCCTTCGCCCCGGTGCCTCTCCCGGCCTCTTGCTCGATCCTCGACCCGCCTAGCGATGGACGGGGTGACGCACGACGCTGCAGGCGTGCGACCTCCCCACTTCCCCGTGTGCCCTGGGGTAATGAGGTGCCCTTTTGCAGGTGAGGCTGTGTGAGGGAGACGACGCCGTAAAACAATGAGGGGTGAGATAAAGCGCGATGTGAGGGTGTTCAGACGTCGGGTACTGATAGCGGGGGAAGGAGCGCGTGGTCTTATCAACACCAATAAGAGCCTCGCTGCTCCAGTGCCACCACCACATGCTCTGGCCTCCCTCTCATACCAGTGTGCCACCACCATCCCATGCTGGCCTCCCTCTCATACTAGTGTGCCACCACCACCACCCCATGCTGGCCTCCCTCTCATACTAGTGTGCCACCACCACCACCCCATGCTGGCCTCCCTCTCATACTAGTGTGACGCTCGGTTCATCACGCCCACAACCACTTGCTGTTTCCACGTGCGGGCCAGACACGAAGGGCTGGTGTTATATATACCTGCCTCCCCCAACGCCACAGCTACGGTAAGTTACTTCTTGTCATACCAGGTTCGAACGGGTAGCTACCCCCACCAGATATATAACCACCGCCACCACCGCCGCCACCACATACAACCACTCGCTGTGCCATAACCACAACGACACACACACATAGACAACACGTCCACCATAACCACAACCAGGGTGGGTCGGCCTTCGCCTGCCTGTGAAATGCTGACGAAGACAAGAGACAACACTGGGGTTATGGCTCAAAGCTGAGGTCGTCCTCTGACATAAGGACGTCCCAGGCGAGCCTCAGACGAAGCCAAACACCTGGCTCTGGACATAAAGACTCTGGCATACATCACAGATTCCCCAACTGAATCATATAAGGAAAAGTGTTAGTTATAGAGACGTGAGGCGCTGGTTACATCTAAGGAGTCTGCGCTAGTGAGAATGGTCGCCAGTGTCCTGAAGCTGAGAATCTGTCGACTGATTTCGTTCGGACTAGCAAAAGGAACGCTATAATGACCCAGAAAAACTTAAAACGTTTAAGCGTTGAAAATAACTCCCTCGCTGACTTGGAACTCAGGAGAGTTCAGGTGAGGTCAATGCCAGGGGTGAAAGGCTATGAAGTTTAGGATGTATGATCGGCCAGACTTATGATAGTGTCAGTCTTAAGATGAGCAGCAGGATGAGACTTCCCAGTCAAGGACACTAACTGTGGATGGCCTCTGCTTACCACGTGGAGAAGTTGCCATGAAGGGTCTGGAACCAGTCCATATCAGGGTATGAGGTGGGTCTGGAACCAGTCCATATCAGGGTATGAGGTGGGTCTGGAATCACTGTTCCATGTTGGGCCATGAGGTGGGTCTGGAACCAGTCCATATCATGGTATGAAGTGGGTCTGGATCCAATGTTCCATGCTGGGTCATGAGGTGGGTCTGGAATCAGTCCATATCAGGGTATGAGGTGGGCCTGGAACCACTGTTCCATGCTGGGCCATGAGGTGGATCTGGAATCACTATCCTATGACTTCCAGAACCATGCAAGAAGCTTCAGATATAAAATTCTAAAGAGACATTCAATACAACCGTACAAATGTACCTAAATTCTCTCTTTTTCACCGGACCTTAAAAAAATCCGCTTACAAAGACCCAAAGTAACTGTTCACACTCATGTGAAAGCGTACGTAAACAGACTTTCATCTGGAAATTACCACTGTAAACAATTTTCTTTTCATTTTCAAGTGCATAAGGACCCTGGGACTTTATACTCCTGTCTTGTGTGAGGTTCAGTCTTGCAGAACTGGGGTCACAACCTGGCAGACAACTGATACACTTCAAACCTTCCCATAGTTAGTAACTTCATGGTGCGTAGTTGCGCTCCAAGGCGCATGCTGAGGGGAAACTGAAGCTCTTATACCACCTTCCTTCACCAGTAAATTGAGAGAGAGCCAAGCTCTGGGAAAGACAAACGAGAAGATTCAAGGAAAGCGTAGAAAGATACAGATACATTAGTTTAAACTAGGGACAAAGATAAAGATATAGACAGACTTAGACATGAAAATGTATCTTTGTAAGAGAGTATCTTTAGCACTAAGTGAAGCGTCTATCCAGATATCAACGAGGTAATCAATGAATCACAGACGAAACGAAACAGACTGAGGAGCAAATTTTGTTTTACAGTGAGGCCAAAAAATAGCCAGAGCTATTCTCAATGATAGGAAAATCTCTGTTAGATTTAATGAGTTATACAGCGTGGACGACATATACACCGGTGCCTGAAGACATGAGTTGAGAATAGTACGGACGTAAGACAACAAGGTACAAGGCACGAGGATGCAAGACAGACCAAGAACGCGGGTGAACATAGCACACGAACTGCTGGAAGCTTCGTAATGCTGCAATGGGTTGTTACCAGACTGACTGTGGACAGATGGGAAGGATGGACGGACAGGCACACACTGGATTCCAAGGACAGACAAAGTGACAGTATCACTGACAGACAGAGAGACAGAGGGAATGGGAAGCCAGAGAGACAGAGAGTGATGGCACAATAGGACAGGCCAACAGACAGTGAAAGGAAGGATAGAGAAACACGTAAAGAGCGAAGGCATAGACAGAGACAGACACACAGTGCGTGAGGGTAAGGGCTGTTGACCTGGGATCATATGACACAACCTGTAGTGGTGAAGGGTAACTGGTGACCTAGCGACCTTGTCCCCTCCGTTCACCACACTAGAGGATAACTGAGAACACGTGTGGAGACATCGTCAGGAAGTCTGTGTTATACTTGCTGTGCCGCGAAGGGGACGCTGAACACAGCTGAAGGTACGAGATAAACAGATTATAAATCAATGTAAATACCCGTGTCTCTACTTTGTTTAATGCCGGGAGAATCTTCACTGATTAAACACAGTTATCACCGGCGACTGATAATTGTGGATCGTTATCAAAAAACGGAAACGCCTGTATTTTGATGACGTTTTGTTTGTGTACGTAATAACGCGAAACAAAAATGGGAACTTCAGTCGATGATGATTCCGGACACGTTCGAGCCCGGACAGGTGCAACACCGATATGGTTTGGAACTTTTTACCCTTCCCGTACCTTCCCCAACAGCTACCGCTTGACCCTTTGTTAAAAAAGGAAGGTTTCCAATTTTCTCTAAAACCCTTAAATTGTATTTCATCTTCTCTCGTTACCTCTCTGTCTCTTTAGACCCTTGTTATTAGCGTTATGATCAAGACCTAAACTCGAGAACATACTGAAGGGATCCAGTATCTCAGGACATGGTCTATGAGACAATAAACTGTACCTGATTCTCCT
>JAUTXX010003508.1:0-10145 GCA_032273605.1 Panulirus laevicauda
TGTAGTATCATCAGCAAACAACAACTTGCTTCATGGGCCCACTTCTCCACAGACTGCTTACACACCCCTCTCATCAAGACTGCAATTACATCCCTCCACCCTATCCATAAATGAATTGAACAACCATGGTGACATCACACACCCTTGCTACATACCAGCCTTCACTCAAAACCACTATTTCTCTTCTTTCTGCTTGCACACACCTTATTTCTCCTTATCCATAAATGCCACACACAAATCCATCTGTTTCTCTAAGTATTTGTCACACACATTCTTTAAAACAAACACCTAGTCCAAATGACCTCCCAGTCTGATGCTCTGTCCATTCCTTCACCCTTTCATTCATTACTCTTCCATACAACTTACCAGGTACATTCAACAAACTTACACTTTTGTAGTGTGAACACTTGTCTTGCCTTAATACAGTGGCATTATACACACATTCCGCCATTACTTGGGCACCTCACCCTGATCCATACATACATTGAAAATTCTTACTAACCAGTCAACAATATGGTCACCTCCTTTCTTAAGAAAATCAATTGCAAAACCATCCACATCAGCTGCCTTGCCACATATTTTCTTATGTAAGGCTTTTGCCACCTCTTATCTTTTCGCCAAACCACTCTCTCACTTTGCATACCACCCTGACCCAAACAATCTACTGTCACCCTGTCACTGTATCTCCTCCGCACTTCATCACTTCCTGTTACCACTTCCCCCTTTTGCTCCATTCACCAATGTTCCCGTTTGTTCTCTTGTTTTTCACATATTATTTTCCTCCTTCCAAAACATCATCTTATTCTCCCTAAAGCTTACTGATACTCACCCCTAACTCTCATTTGCCATCTTTTTCAACTCCTGCACCTTCCTCGACCTTCTGCCACTTTCTTGCAAACATCCCCTAATCATTTGCACTCCTTTCCTTATGTACTTCCAAAATGCCTCTCTTTTTTCTTTCATTGGTAACTTTACTTCTTTGTTTCGCCACTTACTACCATATCTAATCTGCCCACCTCCCATCTTTTGCATGCCACGTGCATCTCTCACATATGCCAGCACTGCTTCCATGAATATCTCCCATTCCTCATCCACTCCCCTCACTTCATTTGCTCTCACCTTTTGCCATTCTTCACCTACTGTCTCAGGACATTTCCTCTTACAAGTCTCTCCAAAGCTCACTTACTCTCACCACCCTCTTCCTTTTTTCACTCCTGCCTCCACAAGCTAGTGATCAAATGTCCCACCTGCTACCCTTCTAAGCACATTTCCATCCAAAAGTGTCTCTTTTACATGCCTTTCAGTTAATACATAATCCAGTAATGCCTGCTGGCTGTCTCTCCTACTTGCATACATATATTTGTGTATGTCCCTTTTTCTAAACCAGGTTTTGCCAGTCACCAGTCCACCAGTCCTTTTGCAGCACACAACTTCACAAGCTGTTCACTATTTCCACTCATGGTAAAGAATACCCCATGCCTTGCAATTATACCCTCAACTGCCACATTTCTCAAAATCACATTTATATCACCCATCATTAATACATGGTTTCTTGCATCAAAACTGTTGACACACTTATTTAGCTGATCCCAAAACACATGCTTCTCATGATCTTCTTGCTCATAGTCAGGTGCATAAGTACCAGTGATCACATATGTCTTTCTATCTACTTTCATTTTTATCTATATCAGTCGAGAATTTACTTCCTCACACTCTTATCACACACTCCACAACTCCTGCTTCAGGAGTAATACTACTCATTCCTTAGCTATTGTCCTCTCACCAACTCCTGACTCTACCCCTGAGACATTTTCAAACCATTCATTCTCTTTACCCTAGAGCTTTTTTTTTAGTCATCGCCAGAACATTCAGGTTTCTTTCCTCAAATGTACTGCTTGTCTCTCCTCTCTTCTCATCTTTGTTACATCCACACACATTTAGACACTCCAGCCTGAGCCTTCGAGGAGGATGAGAACTCTCTGCTTGGCAGCTCCTTCCATTCTGATTTTCAAAAATTGAAATACAAGAAGGAGGGTTTCCAGCCTGCCACTCCCATTCCCTTTAGTTGCCTTCTATAATACAGAGGGAATATAGGGATTCATTCTCCCCCTAAGCCATTGACATCCTTTGTGAAGAAGTTAAATACAGGAGATGCTCTTAGGAGTATACCAAGACAGAAAATGGTTTTTATGATAGGGATTTTGCTTATATTTTTGGCTGGTCACATTTAAGGTTGCTCTGAACTCACTGTGTGAGGGCCACCGGGTGGGTAACATAAAACAGAATGAAAATTAGAAATAACTCGCTTAGGCAGACCAAATTTGGCACATTTTATGTTTGTTTGTTCCCTTTGTTTTCTCAGTTGTTACATTTCTTATAGCATTTTTATTGGCTTGTTGCATCTTGCCTTTCTCCAGGATTCCCAGTAACATCTGAAAGATAGGTAGAAATTAAGAGCAATACATTCAGTAAGATTGTCCATACATCCAGGTGGACAAAATACTTTTATATTCTTGTATAATGAATGGTCACATCAGAACTCTAGATGGAGAGAGGAGACTGTCTACACCTTTATGGAGCAGCAGTTGCCAATAGATTAAGATTCAATTATATAACAGAGTTACTAACACACTCTAGACTTCCAAGCATTACATCCAAACTACAATTACTCCTTATCTGTCCTTTTTTTTTCTATAAATTTGTGTAAGACTGCATAACAGAAGAGGTAGTTATAAGGCATCCTGACTTCAGATAAGCTTTAAGCTGCTGAGAGAACGAGGAGGAGCTACCCTTAAAAACACAATTTTGTCATAAGTTGAAAACATCAGGGCATTTTTTAAGAAAAATGACAGTGATGAATTTGCTCATTGAACTAAGAGAATATTCTGATGGAATAGATTGCTTATAAAGATGGAGCTTTACTGAAGTTGATGGACTCCTGCATTTGAAAAAATTTAGATTTTAGATTTCCGAATGTTTCATATGAGTCATTCAGAAATCCAAAATTGATACTCTTTTTGCACGTAGGGGTCATCAATTTCAGTAAAGCTACGTCTTTATAAGCGATGTATTCTGTCAGAATATTCCCTTAACTTAGTGAACAAAGTTATCATTGTCATTCTTCTTGAAAAACATGCTCTGATATTTTCAGCATATGATGAAATTGTTTTTAAGGGATAGCTTCTTCTCTGAACAACTCAAAGCTTATCTGAAGTCACTGTTATATAACTACCTTTAATGTTGTGACATGAGGGATAATTGTAGTATTGGGTGTACTACCTGGAAGTCTAATTTGTTATTAACTATGTTATATAATTGAATCTTAGTAATGGTGGATGCTATCCCATAAAGATGTAGGCAGTCTTCCTTTCCCATCCTCACTTATCACATGTGGAGTTGAATCAGAGGAAAGTAGGATTATAAGGTAAGATAAGCATATCATTGTGTTGCATTAGGCCAGTACTTAATTGTTAAAGTGGTGGTATGCTTGCTACTGTAGATAACTCTTGAGTACCACAAGAGTACATTGCTTATAGAAACATAGCTCTCCTGCTCTCCTGAAGTTGTTGGACCCTTTCATATGAAAAGCCTCTTAATTTTATGTTGCTGAATATTTCTTATTTAGATCAGAGTAAAGTAGGGATATATACTTGTTTGAGAAAGTGGTGATATTATTGCTACTGTGTGCAATTCTGAGGGCCAGAGGATATTTAAGGATTGAAAAAAGAATATATATATATATATATATATATATACTATCTTAATAGGAGTACTTTTCATAAATGACTGTTTGTATAATTAACTCGGTGTACTACAGAATGCAAGAAACAGTAACATGTACATTTCTAAGACTTCTCTTTTATTATTTACTGAGTGATTTGTTTATGAACTGTAATCGGAAAACACTACAGTGATGATTTGAATATACACAACCTGTAACTTTCAACAAGAACAACTAGGTCAGCATCCAAAGGGAATAATCAATTTGTGTTACTTTGAATATAAAGCCTTAAGAGTGACTTGTTAAATTTCAAGAGATTGATAAACATGTGACACATGAAAAACTTGAGCTTGCTAAGATATGAAGCCTGCATTGAAGAGATATGGCATTTTATATTGTGTGGAATTATACATAGGATAGTGAAAGTGCGCATTATACAGGTCTAGTAATCTCTTTTCTCCACACACCTTCATTGTACCACTATATTTCTTGAACAACCTTCTGTCTGCCATTTCTTGTCCAGAGACTTCCATTTATGGATTTTATACCTCAATTTTTCTTTGTCTTGATTAGGCAAAACACTAAGCACTAAGGTGTCACATACAGACATCAGAGTTAGGACAAGCACTCTGTCATGCAAACTTCTCACTTTGCTTTACTTTTAAATTTCTCCTCTGTACCAGAACTTTCCTTAGAACTTCCACCCTTTTTTCTTATATAACGCTGCTCTCAGTTCAGCTTTCCATGCACCATCCATACAGACCATCACTTCTGAATACATAAAGTCATTCACAGTTTCTTACATTAATCCATTCATGCTGATATTGCAGTATAATTGCCCATTTTTCAAAAACAAGAATCTGATTCTTACATTCATTTTCAAGAGCTCTCAACCACTTTAGATGTTTATAAAATTAGCAAGTGTGGCAACACTCTCTAGAAATAGTTTTATCCTTTATCTAATATTTTCCAAGTTTTTATAGTCCTGCAATGCTCAGTACCCACATTCTGGCTATTTTGCTCATGTCTTGTATATGTGCTACATAACCCAAGTTTGAGGTTTATGAGCAAAGCTCCCAATCACCCACTGTAGTTCTCTTATAAAATCATGGCTGACAACAGTGTGATAAGGTAGCACATAACATAAAGATGCCAAATTACGCTTGATGAAATGCAAAAAAACAAGTCCATAATGTATTGTGAAGGACAGTTTGCCAAAACATAAAAAACATTGCAGTGGTACTTACTAAAGCTGAACCTCAAAACCTTGTCCATGACTTCACACTGTTATGTTCCCCCTTTCCACAGGCTACCTATCAGTTTCTTATTATTGTTATGTTGGTTAGGATAAGCTTTCTTCCAGTCAGGACTTAATTATGAATAGGTTTCTCTTCTATGTGAGTTGGCCAGTTCCCTTGAATACTGTTATTCTTTATGTATATACTGCAGATATTTTTAATATAATTCTTAAAGTTATGAAAAACTTTATTTGTTTTCTTGCAGTCATTCTTATGTCATTACTAGATTCACTATAATGATGTTCACACTGAATTTTTTTTCCCGTTTGATGACAATACCCAACGAGGAAATATGGTTTTCTGAGCATTTATTTTAGATGTTTTATTGTATATGTATTGTGAAAACGGTACATATCAGCTAGTGTTGAGGTCAACATTAGGCATTCCTTGTTTCATGTTCACAATGAACTGTTATATACTTGTTGGTCAATAACAGTGTCCTGTAAGGAACCATGATTAAAGAATCATTCTTATTGGTGATTTTATTGGTTATGAAAAAATCATCAGTGAACCACATACTTCCCTAGTGAGAGGCATGAGAGTATGGAGAGAGAGATTACACACAAGGAAAGCTCACTACTTTAATTGAATATTAGTACCTGTAATCTTACCTAACTAAATCGAAGGATGCAGATATATTTACTTACATTGAAGAAAATAACATCAAAAGATTTTTTTTCATTTGGTGTAGCACATACTGCTTTAAATTTGCCTTTATAGTGGCTTCTTATATGACAGATGAAGCAGTACATTGCATGCTACACATCTGATATTGATAGTTTTTTAATCACACAATCCTTACTAGAGATTGATTAATCATTTATGCATCGCTAATGCTGGTGTGTGCGAACTATAAGGTTACACTACTCTTTTGGTTTCTGAAGTGAAATTTACATGCCATCTTCTGATAGATGACAGTTGCATGAACTGGGAAACTTGGTTCATTTATTATCTTAAAGTTTTAATAATTATTAAGAAAAAATATTGATAATTTATTATACACATACCCACATAGTAAGAGGCCTACAGGTTCAGAGATGTACACAAGCAACACAGGGCTTACCAATGTGGCTTTACCTGTATAAAGTCTTCTCCCATGTTGCATCAAACAACACAATGCATGCTTATGTGCCTTTGATGGCAGTCTTTTTGTAAGGTATTTCAAGCAGCACAACTCGTACTGATGTGTCTTTGACTTAACAGTACCTCATTGTAAGATGTGTTAAGCTACGCAGCACAAAATGACATATCTTTGCTGGTAAACTGCCTCATCTTTTGGTGCATCAAGTGTCACAGCACATACTGACATGTATAAAAGATCTTTGTCAACAGCAGAGAAGATTGAGAGGTACAATTTTTTTTGATGAAATGTAGGTAAGGTTGAATGGGCAGAGAAGGTAAAGCTCCTTTTGACAATATAAAGTGGTAATATTCTTAAATCTGCTCCCAGGAAGTGACATGGGTGTAGAAAGAAATGTACTTTGATTCTAGTATGTGAAGCAGTAGGCACACTTGGTGTTTTGCATGGCTTCAAAAGATCTTAGTATGATCTCCCTATCCTCCTTGTTCCCCCCATTTTTGATGCGTGTCCTCTTTATATCAACCTTTTTGGATTCATTCTTTCTTTCATCTTTTCTGTCCAATACTCTTTTTATTACCACATGTCTCTCTTTTTCATCCCTTACTCGACTAAACCACCACATACCACATATTGACCTCAAAAATTTTATATCCATGACATCCACCCTCCTCTGCATCCATATAATTCTGTTGAGACTATTATTGCTTTAAACTAACCCATTTTTGCCCTCCCAGATAGCATTATCTCTTTCCACACATTCTTCAGCACTCCCAAAGCCTTTGACTCCTCCCCCATCCTTAGACTCGCTTCTGCATCCATGGTTCCATTCACGGTCATGTCCCTTCCCAGGTATTTAAAACACTTCACTCCCACCAATTTCTCTCCATTCAAACTTCCACCCCAACTAACCCGTCCCTGCACCCTGCTAAACCTAAAGCCTTTCTTTCATTTACATTTACTCTTAACTTTCTCTTTTCACAAACCCTTCCAAACTCAGTCACTTGAATCAGCGACCTGTGCTGAATCATCAGCGAACAACAACAGAATCACTTCCATGGCCCTTTTATCCCCCACAGACTGCACACTTGCCCCTCTCTCCAAGACTCTTGCATTTATCTCCCTTACCCCCCATTCATAAACAAATTGAACAGCCAAGGTCACATCATACACCCCTCCATGTGGATCAACCTTCGATTGGAATCATTCACTCTACTCTTTTCTTGCTTGTAAACATGCCTTACACACTTCATAAAAACTAATCATTACTTCTAGCAGCTTCCCTCCCAGACCATCTGTTCTTCAGTCCTTCCACAAGGCATCTCCATCATCCCTAACATATGATTTCTCCAGATCCATAAATGCCACATGCAAATCCATCTTTTTCTTTTAGTATTTCTCACTCACATTTTGGAAACTACATTGCTACTCTCTAGTCTGATGCTCTGTTCATGCCTTCACCCTCTCATACAACTTACCAGGTGTACTGAAAATTATACCTCTGTAGTTTGAACACAAACCTTTATCTCCCTTGCTTTTATACATGCATTCAGCTAATCCATCCATCCATACATGCATTGGAAATCCTTACCAACCAGTTTGCAACACAGCCACCCCCCTAACTTAATGAATTCAACTGCAGTATCGTCCACTCCAGCCTCCTTGCCACATTTCATCCTACACAAGGCTTTCAACACCTCTTCTTTCTTCACCAGACAACTGACCACTGACCCCAAACACCCTACATCAGACACATTTACCAGTCCTTCAGAATACTTGCTTCATCTTCTAACTTTATCACCATGTGTTATCACTTCCTCTATCGCCCCTTTCCCCTATGCTCCTATTTGATCTCTTGTTTTTTGCATGTTATTTACCTCCTAAAACATCTTATTCTCCCTAAAGTTTACTGATACCCACTCACCCCAGTTCTCATTTGCCCTATTTTCATCCCTAGCACCTTCCTCTTGACCTTTGTATACATTCCCCAACCATTTGCCTTTTTGTAAGTACTGGCCAAATGCCTCTCTCTTCTCTTTCACCAGCGACTTTACTTCTCCATCCCACCCTTTCTAATCTGCCCTCTTCTCACCTTTTTCATACCATACTTGTCTCTTGCACATGCCAGCACTACTTCCCTAAATATCTCCCATTCCTCACCTGCTCCCCTTTCTTCATTTACTCTCACCTTTCATCATTCTACACTCAGTTTCTCCTGGTATTTCTTCACACAAGTCTTTTCTAAGCTCACTTACTCTCACCACTGTCTTCTCTCTAACATTGTTTCCTCTTTTCCAAACACCTCTACAAATCTTCACCCTTACCTCTACAAAATAGTGATCAGACATCCCAGTGGCTACCCCTTTCAGTACATTCACATCCACAAATATCTCTTTTACTTGCCTATCAATTAATATGTAATCCAACCATCCCCGTTGACCATCTATCCTATTCATGTTTGTATACTTTTGTATGTTCCCCATTTTAAACCATGCATTCCGTTTCTAGTCCTTTTCCAGCACACAGCCTCATAAGCTGTTCACCATTTCTTTTCATAACAATGAATACCCTGTGCACCCCATGTATACCCTAAACTGCCATATTACTAACCTTCACATTTATATCATCCATCACTGATACCTGATCTCTTACATCAAAACTCTGACACACTCATTCGGCTACTCCCAAAACATTTACCTCTCATGATATTTTTTCTCATGGCCAGTTGCACAGGCACTAATAATCACCCATCTCTTGCCATCCTTTTTTATTTTTACCCACATCCTTATACTTTATCCCACACTTCCACAACTTCTCTTCAGCTCTTGTCGTCTCACCAACTTTGCTCCTTAGACATTTTCAGACCATTCCTCCCCTTTACCCTTGAGCTTTGTTTCACTCAGAGCCAGAACATCCAAGTTTCTTTCCTCAAACACACTTCCTATCTCTCTTCCTCTCATTTGGTTACATTTACTCACAGTTACAAGCCCTATTTGACCCTTTGAGGGAGATGAGCACTCCCTGCTTAGGTCCTTCTTCTATTCCTTCTTTTCAAAATTTCAGTATAAGAAGGCAGGGGTTTGCAGCTCCCCATTCCCACCTCCTTTAGCTGCATTCTCTGAAATGCAGGGAATATGGAAGTAGATTTCTTTCTCCCCTAATCCAGGGATAAAGGTATATAAAGGCACTGGTGGGTATCAGAATGTAAGTTATTTTGGTCAGATCTTTTGTCGTACATATACATATTTATGGCCAGTATTTGTTCATCATAAAAGTTAGAAACATCCAGTGTAAGCACAGAATAGTTTTTGTCCATCATGTTAGAGATCATTTTCAAGTTTCAGGTTAACCAAATTCAGGCAACTCTTGATTTATGCCATAGTCGCATTCTTGAAAATGATTTAAATAAAAAACATGTAAATCAAATACACTAGTACCTTGATTTGCACTTAGGGTACATTCCTGGAAACAAACAGTGTACAGTGTTGTGTCATGAATGACAGTTGTTGATGAATAATAGTGATGATTGTTGTAGAACATGAGAGAGGCAGCATGTTGAGATGCAATGGGTGGGAAGCAGGAGGTGGTGGATATTGTATAGTTCTACTGTGGGTGAAGCTAATCCATGACTGCATCACTGAAATTACTATTTAGGCAGTGATAATAGAGGTACTGGTGATGATGGAGGTGGTAGTTGAGGTGAGGGAGATTGTGGTAAGTGGTGAGGTGGTGATGCATCTATTAGTTTTTTTGGTAACACTGGCTACAGCACTGCCAGGTGCCACTGAACAGCTAATGCCAACCCACAGAATTATGTGCAAGTATGAATGAACAACAATTTATCCCTTTAGCTTTATGTTACATAACATTTTAAAATGAGTGAGAAAGTCGAAAGGTGTATTAACATGCACTAGATGTGTTACCAAGTTTTTTTTTTTTTTTTTTATTAACCTATGTCGCTGTCTCCCGCTTTTGCGAGGTAGCGCAAGGAAACAGACGAAAGAATGGCCCAACCCACCCACATACACATGTATATACACACGTCCAC
>JAUTXX010003519.1:0-10145 GCA_032273605.1 Panulirus laevicauda
CGGTGCATTACATATGACAGCTTGAGAATGGATATAAGCATATAAGGCCTGTCTTCATCTTTTCCTGGTGCTATCTCACTCATATGGGAAAAGGCAAACAAGTATGAAAGATGTAAATCCTAAACCATCTTTGTAAAGCAAATTTGATAATTGCCATAATCAATATATATAAAAATTTTCACAATTCCTGGTAATACAAAATGTATGTGAGGTATGGACAAATAATATGTGGAAGTCTTTGGCACACATCTGAAACCATTAAATGTAACTACAGACTCATAATTGGATTTCTTGTGAATCTTAAACTTTTTGATGCATAACTGCACACTAACAAAAGTTTTCTGGACAATTCTTATATGATTCATCTGAGTACAAGAGTATCAGTATACAATAAACTACAACATACAAACAGAAATCAATTTTCACAATAAAGTGATACTCCAGTTCCAATCATGTAAACAGATAACAACCATAAGAAATGCATCTAACTAGGGGGCCATCCATAATCATCAACACTTCACAGATGTATAGATTGTACAATACAATTTGAAATTCTCAATTTAATTTCATACTATCACAGAAAAAGTTAAGAGTACTAATGTGGGGTAAGGGGATCCCATGTAGTAGTATTTTCTGTAGTATCATATATATATTCATAATTTTTGACAGACCATAATAAGAGAAAACTATACAGTTACATACCAAAAGTCATGACTATACTTCTTGACAATAGTGGTAGCTAAGAAAATCTGTATAGCAAGGTCTGCAATCTTCAGCCGATGTTTCCAGACCTTTGCTTTGTCTTGTTTTGCAACCAGTCTTCTCACCAAGCTTACACCTTCATTCACATCCAGAGATTTGACCTGCAATTGAAGTTGGTGAAATATTTTCTTTTTATGAAAAAACAATTTCTGCTTTCAACAATATCCCCTTTCAACTCTCTCTTAACCCATGATCATTATTCAAATTAAAATAAAAATTCACATCATCCTTAATACACACATGACCCCAGCCCTCTCTTACAGTCCGTGACCATGTCCAACAGAGCAATTCAGTTCCTCCAGGTCCTTCCCCTTTAAAGTAACACAAATCTTCCAATCTCATCCTACCCAATATCTTACCTCTGTTCGCATTTTACTTTCAACTTTCCCTCTTTACACACTCTCCTATACTCTGACACCAACTTTTCAAAATTCTCTCTAAAGTCTGCCTCCCATTCAACCCCGTCCACAACATACTGCAGACCTGTTCTTCACTTCAAGACTCAACACATTCACTTACCTCGCCACCATGGTGACATCACATACCCTAGACATATAAACTACATTCACTAGGAACCACTCACCTATATTCCTTCCTATTCACACACACACACAATACTCTCTCGGTAAAAACTAATTGCATTTTGTAACTTTCCATCTTTGCACTCCTATAATGCATCACTGTCAACCCTATCACATGCTTCTCATGGTCCATATATGCCACAAAAAAGCCATTCTTTTCCTCCAAGTACTCAAACATATCCCTTAAAGCAAACAACTGGTCCACACACCCTCTCCCTCTTTTGAAACCACACTGCCCTCATAGTCTCCAGCTTTGTGAATGAGACCACTCCCCAAGACACCTTATCATGTATAATCTATAGAATTACACCTCTGTAATTCATTGTTTTTTTTCTCCTTGCCTTTAATAAATATCCTCAAACACCAAAACTTGGGTCATTCAAATATACAACATCATTATTCACAAATCTTGTGAAACTCAACTCCAATCCAATACACTCATAATGCTTATAAACAATCCATCTTTCCCTGTCCTCCCATCTTTTCAGTCACATTTACAATGACAACCTCACTCGACTGCCACCTTGCATGAAAACATATTAGCTTTCCTGTCATCTAATGCATTCAGTAATCTTTCTAAATACTATTCCATCTCTTTCTCACATTTTCATCTGTTACCATCTCTCCACCAGCTCTCCACACTGTCACCAACATTTTTCCTGCTGTTCTCCACACATTGTTCACCTCTTTCCAGAACACTGCCTCATTCTCAATGAAGTTTAGCAATACAATCTACAAATAGGAAGTAGTGAACTTGATGGAAATCAATAAAGATAACTATGACCAAACAAGTCATTGAACAGTTAGCAATATACTAACATTCTACTTGGGCCCAACAGGGAAAAAGATAGAAAGTGAAACAAATGCCATAGATCTCATGGTAATCATAAATGCCAAACAAATTTAAAGAGCATGAAGAGAAGATAGCACAATCAACCCAAGTATTTGTGGTATGATAATGAGAACTTTCACTACAAGAACAGAAAATGATGATGAAAATGTTCAAAGTATACATAAAAAGCAAAATTGGTTACCAACAAAACAAGTAGAAATAAAAAGGTTAGACAGATTTCATAACCAAAATAGAGGACTGGAACATATGATTTATCATGAGAGACTGAATAAAAATTTACAGCCCAGGAAGAATGCAGGAAAGCCATGTCATAATATATGCAAGGCAACAAACTGAAGGAGTAAAGGACAATGTACTGAGCATAAAAGCCTCTTAACAAGGAAAAAAAACAACTTACACTGTGGCCAACACCATATGATGCTAATGGTAGGCTGGTAGGTTTTCTCATATATGAGGGGAAGCTACAGAATTAATCAGCCTTGTAGGGGAAAGTCTGTGTTAAGAGCATGGACTATAAGAATGAAATAAACAAAGCTATATGAGAGTCAGACAGTAAAGTGGACAGTCTATTAAATACACTACCATAAGAAATAAAATATATGTATGAGGCAAATACACACATATTCAAAAGAATCTATCTACCCACTTTTAACTCTGATGCCCATTCCCTCCAGGAACACCCATCATGGGGGCAATCTCAAAAAAAAGTCTCCACTTATCCCTTTCCTTACATGCCTCTCTTACATACATTTCATGCATTTTCCCCAGTTCTCTCTCTTTAGTATTATTCCAATCTATTTCAAAAGAAACTTTGATAACATGGTTAAAAACAGTTCTAAATAAACCTGGGTTTGACAATAATATTATATTTGTAGCTGCAGTGACAAACAATTATTATCATTCACATAAGATGTGCAGTGAGGGCTTTGCACTAGCCCTAACTAATGGCAAAATTTCACTGCATTACTTGTAGGCATACAGGTACTCTTCATTCCTCACCACCCCACTTTTCCAGCTCTAATAACTAAACTGTTTTTTTCAACAAAATAAAAATCTGCAAAAATTAATTCCCCATAACTTTAAAAGAAACCTGGGAGAATATCTCAAAACTGACCTGTATGAAATCAACATATCCAATCATGGAATGAGTGTGGGGGAAAAAAGATATATGTTATATGCTAGTCCTGACTCATGTCAAAATCTTGTCAATGGTACTCAAGACTCATTTGCTTTCATCTGCACTCAACCACATTTTTTGCACATATGTCAACTTGTGTAATCATCCATTCACCCAGCAACTCACTGGAGTAGTGTATTCAAGCCCTTGCATTATAACTCAAGGTTTACTGGAATACCATATAATCAAATAATATCAATCAAATATGTTTTGTACACCCGTGCCTCAAGTAATGACTGGAAAACATTTCTGAACACCTCTCTCAACACAAATCCATCATAAGTTAAGCCACTGAAACCCATGTTATAAGGGAGGTTTATGTTCCTCAACGAAATTTTCTCATATCTACTTTTTAAGAATGGAATATATTTGAAGTAACTTAGTTTAAGAATACAACAATTTACCATATTCTATTGGCATTCACTTGAGACAATACATAACTTTCATACATGTCAGACACACATATTAAGTCAGTGATAAATGTTACACATATTAAGTCAGTGATAAATGTTAAGTCATATTGGATGGCTGCACATGCTTCAGTCATATTGGATCGCTGCACATGCTACATCACTGAGATAGAAAATAAATTGGCACATTACTCCAGTATATGGAATTAAATCTATTTCTTCAAAATTTTCTTAAATCATGAACTAAACTGGGTAGAAATAGATAGAAACAGTCAGTAGGAACATTTAGGCAGGACCATTTGGTAGAAACGTAGGTAGTAGTAGTCAGTAAGAATATTACGTAAGAGCCTCTGCAAACACTGCACTAGAGTAGTCCTCTGTCAGTGGCCTGTTCCAGATGAGGCACTAAAGGCACTAGTTATGCAGACTCTTTTGCCATAGTTAGCAATACCATCTCTAGCAAACAGCAAGCTCCAACAGCAAAATTTTCAACATATGGTCATTCAAATGCATTTTCATATACTGTACACTCCTTTACATTCTCTTCAGTAGGTTATTACCTGACTAATGAGCTAATAATCTCTAACATACTAAAAAAAAAAATAGAAAATGGGTGCTAAGCATGTGTAGTCACACATTTGACAAAAGAATGCAAGCTAGCAACGCCACCTTTAGCAAGTAGTAAGCACCACTGGCAAAATTCAACATATAACTGGTAAACTGTATGTCTATCTATATTTCCTTTACACAATTCTGTTCAGTAGAATAATACCTAACTCTTGATCTAAAAATTACATAAATATTCACAAAAATGATGGAGGAAATGCATGGCGCAATGCCAAACAGCTATGCATCCAGTGAAGGAAAGATGGCTCCCTACACCATGATTGAAGGAAAGGTAGCCAACGAAAGATAGCCAAGCACCCACAGAAAATAGTTAATCATTTAACTGTTAGGTAAAACAATAGAATGTACTTCTATATAAAATTTCTTTTTAAACTGTTCTCTCCAAGAGGTTCTTAAAATAATGGATAAAATGGGTGGCAGATTTCAAATTGATAAATCTCAAACGAAAGAATGTTGTCTAGCAACTGGTAAGCAGTAATGGCAAAACATTCAACACATACTTTGTAATTTTTTTCAAAGATGTTTACTATTTTCCACATGTGCTAGGTAGAATGAGGAACAGATCACTGAGTCTAATATAAAAAATCCTCACTTGGGTCTATTTGTTCCTTCTTTTTAAAACGAATACAAGAAAGTAGGATCCTCTCCCTTTACTTGACTTGCACAACGTGCGTGAGATACATGGGCAGTATTCTTCCACGTGGACTTCATCCGTAGAGAGAACTCAATAAACTGTATCATTTTATATTGTCTTATCATTATATTCAACCACTGTTTCCCATGTCAGTGACAGTGTCAGGAAACACACAAAGAGTGGCCAATCCATTCATATACACATCATATATTATTCTATATTTTTTATTATACTTTGTCGCTATCTCCCACATTAGCAAGGCAGCGCAAGGAAAAATGAAAGAATGGCCAAACCCACCCACATACACATGTATATACATAAACACCCACACATGCACATATACATACCCCTACATTTCAAGGTATACATACATATACATACACAGACATATACATATATACATATGCACATATCCACACATGCTGCCTTCATCCATTTCCACCGCCACCCTGCCACACATGATATGACACTCCCCTCCCCCCGTATGCACGCGAGGTAGCGCTAGGAAAGGACAACAAAGATCACTTTTGTTCACACTCAGACTCTAGCTGTCATGTGTAATGCTCTGAAAGCACAGATCTCTTTCCACATTCAGGCCCCACAAAACTTTCCATGGTTTACCCCAGGCGCGTCACATGCCCTGGTTCAATCCAATGACAGCACGTCCAACCCGGTATACCATATCATTCCAATTCACTCTATTCCTTGCACGCCTTTCACCCTCCTGTATGTTCAGTCCCTGATCGCTGAAAATCTTTTTCACTTCATCCTTCCACCTCCAATTTGGTCTCCCACTTCTTGTTCCCTCCATCTCTGACATACATATCCTCTTTGTCAATCTTTCATCACTCATTCTCTCCATGTGACCAAACCACTTCAATACACCCTCTTCTGCTCTCTCAACCACACTCTTTTTATTACCACACATCTCTCTCATCCTTTCATTGCTGAAGAAAAAAAAACCATGGAAAAGAAAACATATCCTGAGCGCTTTCGTGTATTAACAGATCTTCGCAAATACAATGACTTGGACACTGGGGCCAAAACGTTGTACTGCTGTACGAGTTCCCAAGAAGCAGGGCAGTCAGTGGGCTGAATGGGTCACAAGGGGTCAGAGGTCGACCTAACACACGGGTTACGTAACGACCTATTCAGTATGTGACGTGGTAACAGACCAACAGTTCCAAAAACGCAGCGAGAATGTAAGACAGAGGGATTCATATGACGTAACGAAACGACGAGAGGCCAACGGGTGATTAAAGTAAAAAATGTGACCAAAAGTAGAGACGGAGGAAATACAAGAAACACAAAGAAAAATGAAAATGGACTTAGACAAAACGCTGAAAAATGGACACATCTTCCTCATGGCCAGCCATTGGTCATGGTGGCCTGCCATTGGCTACGGCGGCCTGCGACTGGTCACGATAACAACCCATTGGTCAAGATGGTCAGCCTTTATTCAAGATGGCCAGCCATTGGTCAAGACGGCCAGCTGTTGGTCCAGAAGGCCGGTCATTGGTCAAAACGGCAGACCAGTGGTTAAGAAAGCCAGGTATAGGTACGGACGGCTGGCCATTGATCAAGTAGTCAAGACGGCCGGTCATTGGCCAAGATTGCCGGCTATGGGTCAAAAGAGCTGGTTATTGGTCAAGACGGCCGACCACTGGTAAGGACGGCCTGCCATTGGTCAAGAAGGCCGGTCATTGGTAAGGACGGCCGGCAATTGGTAGTGATGGCCAGCCATTGTGCAGAAAGACCAGCCATTGGTCAGGAGGACCAGACATAGGTTAGAACAGCCTGCTATTGGTCAGGAGCTGTGCCCTTGGTCAGGAGGGCCTGTCAGGAGGGTCTGTTAACGGTGTGTAGGGCCTGTTTCGCCCCGCTGGGCTGGTCGGGTGTGTCTCCTCCACCTTACGTGTCGTGGCTCGCAATAGTCACTACCCGTCTTCGCTTTCCAGTCCCCCGGGGTAACTTCCCACGTCCCCTGCACCAGGGTCAGAGGTCACACTGGTCAATGTAGATCGTATTCGTACATTTAGCGTCTGTCTTCACCCTGCATACCAAGTGTTGGAGGAGGAAGCGTTACCCCATTCGTTATCTGCATGACTGACCCACAGCATCATTTTTTTTCCTGCCTTCGTTATAAAAGAATCTGGCTTGGGGTCTACCCATTCGGGACTTAGCGTTGGAGTAAGTGAACTATGTATGACGTCAGTGTTCCTTATATCCAGGTTTTAAAGGGGCTGGTGATGATTGACTTCGTCACCATCTGTGTAGAGTACTTCCTGGTTAATGTCACCGGGTTGGGTGGGTATATACGGCCTGTCACGCCTACCTACGTACCCGGTCCGTGTCTCTGAGGTCCGTGAGCCCCGCCTCGTCCGTGCCCGTGGTCCGTAATTTCAAGTCATCTCCAGGACACCTGTCACCCTCACCGAGTGTAGTGTACACACACACACACACACACACACATACATACACACACACACACACACACACACACACACACACACACACACACAAGGCCTCCCCCCCCCCCTCTCTCTCTCTCTCTCTCTCTCTCTCTCTCTCTCTCTCTCTCTCTCTCTCTCTAACCCTGCGTCAGGCCGATCTAGCACCACAGACGACACAGCCTTGGGCAAACACCACCACCAGATCCGCCACAGGAGACGGAAGGCCGTCCTCACAATACGCAGAATTCGAAGTCGGTCAAATGATCCGTAAACATTTCCCCGAGAGCTGTACAGGGATGAGCCCCGACCAACTGCTAGATTCACAGCTACTGCCGGGGAGCTGGGTGGGTGGGAATCAGGAATATCGAGGAGGAACGAGAGATGAAATGGTTCGGAAACAGGAGGAGACGAGAACCGACACAAGCAGAATACCCGGAAAAGCCTGGGAAATAGGGGTGAGGCTATTGAATCCCGGGGAGCGGCGGTGTGGTGGTGCGGGAGGAGGAGGAAGGAAGGCGATAACGGGGGTGGGAGTGGTGGAGATAAGGAGAGGGAGGGGGGAAACAGAGAGAGACAGTGGGGAGGGGAGGCTAAAGATAAGGCATAGATAAGGAATAATGGAATTAGACATAAGGGGAGGAAAGATGGTATAGAAATTTATTCTCTGGATGGGAAAAGAGGGAAAATGTGTTAAACAGGCGATGGGTTTAATGGCGGTTGATGGAAGAGGGAAGGATGGGAGGGGAGGTGAATAGCATAGGGGGAGGGGGGAAGTCAGGTGATGGATAGATACGTAAAACGACCATTTTGTGTGTGTGTGGGTGTGCCAACAAGGAAAAGAAAGGAAAGGAAAGGGGGGACAGGAAAGAGACAGAACGCAGATAAGGGACGGGAAGGGGAGGCAGCACAAGGGAGGGACAGGAATGGAAGACAACTCCAAGAAAGGAGACAACACAAGGAAGGGAAGGGAAGGCATAGCACAGCGCAGCCGGGAATGAACAATAAGGGGAGACAGAACCTCGGGAAATCTGGGATGAGTTTAAACCAGAAACCTTAGAAATACGAGAGTGAGGGAGGGTGGGAGGAGGACAGGACGAGAGTGAGGGAGGGTGGGAGGGAAGACGAGAGTGAGGGAGGGTGGGAGGAGGACAGGACGAGAGTGAGGGAGGGTGGGAAGAGGACAGGACGAGAGTGAGGGAGCGAGGGAGGGAAGACGAGAGTGAGGGAGCGAGGGAGGGAGGACAAGAGTGAGGACGAGAGTAAGTGTTTAGATTGAGGGAGGCGAGTGATACACATCAGTAATAAGAGACGCGGTGACGTTACATGGGGAAAAAATGGATAACTGGCGCAAACGAAGAGGGAACAAAGGACCTACTTACTTACCTACTTACTCACTTATTTACTTATTTGCTCACTTACTGACTTACTTTTTTACTTATTTACTCACTTATGTACTTACTTATTTACTCACTTACTTACTTACTTACTTTTTAAATGGAACAATATCGTGTGGATAAATCCGCGTTGATAATCAAGGGAAGAGTTCCACGTATTCTCGTATCATTTACTTTCTCTTGTTTTGTAAACCTTGATAGTTAGTTATCCTCATTTATGTTTCATTTCCTTCGTTTGGTTTACCTGGATATATTTTTTTGCAACGTGTTATTGTAATGGCAGGTGTACATAGACTCATTATGACGTGTACTCATATGTAAGTGATTTTTTTAATTCGTGGGTAGAATTAGAATTGTACAGGAATCTTTAGGGGGGGTTTCATTGATGGATTATATTTCCTCTTAAGAAGAAGCAGACATTAAGAAGATATTTCACAATTTATTCCAATATATATATATATATATATATATAGGTTTTATACCGTCTCATGTGGGACTAGTCTAGGTCGACGGGTCACTATTCATGTCACTCGGTGTTAACGAACAGGTCCCGGGACCATGTCCTCCGACCGTGTGTCCCGGAACGACACGGATATATATTTATATGTGAAAGTTGGGTCACTGAGCCGCTGATGAGATAAGCTATCGCCTTTCACGGCCGCAAGGCAGATAGATAGATTAGGCGAACTGACGCCATGTGGGGGAACACATGGGGGGAAAAATATACACATCACTGGTGACCTGATGGTTGTCTGTAGCCACAATCTCATTTGTGGTAGGAAAAAAAAAGGGGGGATAGAAAACAGGAAGAGTAAAGCAGAGGGGTACTTACCCGTCCAACTCTCCCTCCGGCTCAACAGATGACATGGAAAAAAAATTACAGAGAAGGAACACCATTCAGTATGGCATATGTATACTGCCATGGAAATTCAATAGGAAAGTGTTCACCGTACTGCCATGGAAATTCAATAGGAAACTGTACACCGTAAAGGCTCTTTACCGTACCTGCAGTTGAGTGCTCTGGAGAACACAAACAAATCTGAAATGGAAAAATGAAAAAAAAAAGGGAAAAGTTTTAAAGGTAATTTCATCATCTACTTTTTCGTATCTCTTTAATTCTTATCCCTTTTCAAACAGCTCTACTTTCTTATAACATTGCTTTCCGCAAACACAGAGGGACAGATAGATAGATAGATAGATAGATAGATAGATAGATAGAGAGAGAGAGAGAGAGAGAGAGAGAGAGAGAGAGAG
>JAUTXX010003530.1:0-10144 GCA_032273605.1 Panulirus laevicauda
TTCTCTCTTTTTTTGAAAGCCTTTACAGATCTTCACTCTCACTTCCACAAGATAGTAATCAGACATCCCACCAGCTGCCCCTCTCAGCACATTTACATCCAAAAGCCTCTCTTTTCCATGCATATCAATTGATATGAAATATAATGATGCCCTTTGACCATCTCTCCCTCTCACATACTCTCTTGTGTATATCCCTCTTTTTAAACCAGGTATTCCCAGTCACCAGTCGTTTTTCATCACAAATCCACAAGTTCTTCACCATTTTCATTCACAACATTGAGTACTCCATGCATACCAATTATACCCTCAACTGCCACATTACTGACCCTTGCATTCAAATCACCCATCACTCATACCGTGTCTTGTATACCAAAAATGCTGACACACTCACTCAGCTGCTCCCAGAACTCGTGCCTCTCATGATCTTCCTTTCTCATGACCAAGTGCATAAGCGCCAATAATCACCCATTTTTCTCCATCCACTTTCAGTTTTACCCACATCAATCTAGAATTTGCTTCCTTACTTTCTATCACACACTCCCATGATTCCTGCTTCAGGATTAGTGCTACTCCTTCCTTGGCTCATGTTCTTTCACCAACCCCTGGCTTTACTCCCAATACATTTCCAAACCATTTTTCCCCTTTACCCTTGAGCTTCAATTCACTCAGAGCCAGAACATTCAGGTTTCTTTCCTCAAACATGATACTTATTTCTCCTTTCTTCTCACCTTGGTTACCCACACACATTCAGACATCCCAATCTGAGCCTTCGAGGAGGATGAGCTCTTCCCATTTGACTCCTTCTGTTTCCTCTTTTAGAAATTGAAGTACAAGAAGGGGAGGATTTCCAGCCCCCACTCCTACCCCTTTTAGTTAGCTCCTATAACATGCGGGGAATAGAGAGGTAGAATTCTTTCTCTCCTTCCACAGGGATGAATTTTGATATGGAATATAATCCATTCAAAAATGATTCAATTGGAAAATTTTGCATCAGAAATGTAACTCCCTTATAACATGGGTTTCATTGGTTCAACTTATAATGGATTCTACTTGCTACTGCTTGTCCAGGAACGTAACCTTGTCATAAGTTAAGGGCCACCCGTACATATTCTGTATAGTCTAAGAAAGACTTTCTAGCACATCTAAACTCATGACAAAACCCTGTAATGCTGTGACTAGTAATTGTTAATCAAAATACTCTGTGTTGCAAGATGGCATATGCTGATATATCCTTGAGATGCTGCTGCATTATTTTTATGTCAGTCTTTTTATATGCTATATATGTAATCATCATTAAGTCCAGATACTGTATATATCAATTGATCTACTGCTTTCCCCACAGACCGTGGAAGAACATGATCCAATGTTCATCGCACTTCACTGCCAAGAAGTTGGTGGGAAGAATTATGAGGAAAGTATGCAGCATGTAGAACACTTCATCAGGTAGGGGTTGTGTTGGTTCACCCTAAACGTTGTATGTGCTTGACCTCTACAGTTATGTACTTGATTACGTGTTTATGCTTATAAGAAGGATTTTTGTACAGCACCAGTTTGGGTTGGAACAGTGTAGCTTCAGGATTTGTGGACCTGGTGTTTCCGCTAAAGAATTTGTGTGAGAAGTACTTAAAGAAAGAAGGATTTGCTTAGCACTTATAAATCTGGAGAAAGTGTATGATGGGGTTGATAGAGATGCTTTTTGGAAAGTGCAAGGAACATAAGGTATGGGAGGAAAGCTACTAGAAACAGTGAGTTTTCATCCAGAGAGTAAGTCATGTTAGTGAATAGGAAGCAAAGGGGATGATTGGTTCCAAGTGAAGGTGGTTCTGCATTAAAGATAGGTGATGTTGCCATGGCTGTTTAATGTGTTTATAGATGGGGATGTTGAGGGAAGTAAATGCCTGGGTCTTGAAATGGGGTCAGGTTTGTAGTCTTCCTGGAGTGTGGGTTCCTGGGAGGTGAATCATTTGCCATTTGCTGATGTCATGGCCCTTATGACAGCATGGAATAAGAAATTGCAGAGCTGGTGTATGAGTTTAGAAGTGTTTGGAAGGAGGAAGTTAAGAGTTAATGTGAAAGAAAATAAGGTTATTAAGTTTAGCAGGAAATAGAGATGTTGGTTTGAGTTTGAATGGAGAAAACTTGAAGGGAGCAGGGTGTTTTAGATACTTGGGATTGAACACAACAGCAGATAGAACTATGGGAGCAGAAGTGAGCCTATGGGTTGGGGATAGGCCAAAGGACCAGGATGCAGTGAGAGAGTGGTAAGAGGGATCACAGTCTGTGAGAGCAAAAATGGAAATGTTTGATAGCATAGGAGTCCCAACAGTGCATTGTGGAACTGTGTCTTAGGCTTAAATACAGAAAAGGGGGTATATGTGTCGGAAATGATTTGTTTGATGTATGGTGTGAGGAGGGTTGATCAGGTAAGAAATGTAAAGAGTAAGAGAGAGAGGTTTGATAGTCAGTGGTGTACATTTGTGTTAGCTGAAGAAGGTGTACTGAAATAATTTGGACTTAGGAAAAGGTTAAGTAAGGAGAGGCTGACTAAGAAGATATATTGCATGTGTCAGAAGAGGAAGGAACAAGGTGGAGAGGAAGACCAAGGACAAGATAGGCAAGTGGAGTAAAAGGTGCTTCAAGTTATCGAGGCCTGAACATGCAGGAGAGTATGAGGTATGTATGTTGTAGAGAGACTTGAAACGATACGGTACTCATGAGGTGACCTATTGTCATTAGGCTGACTCAAAGCATATGAAGTGGTCAGGAGAAACCTCTGAAGGGTTTATGGGTCTTGGCTGGAGATAGTGAGCTCTGGTTTCAGTACACTACATGTAACATAGGGAGTGAATGGGAACGAGTGAGGCTGGTCATTATCTTCTGTTACTATCTCACTGACACAGTTAATGGTGGACAAGTATGGAAAAATATGTATATAGATGGACAGATAGATAAGTGTTACCAAACTCTGCCTGTTTGAGGTTATGCAGCAATATACATGTTAACCCCAGACATGTATATAATTCCATCCTGTGCCTTCCCAAAGAATAGATAAATGGTTATAGATATTCAGTATTACCACAGAAACCTGACAACCTCTTAACCCCTGACATATGTAAATCCATCCTGTGCCTTCCCAACACCTTGAATGGTCTGTCACTCCTAATCAACAAAACACTGTCAGTGCTGGGCATCACCCAATCACTGGGAAATCAATAGTAAAGAAAAGAGTGTGATTGGGAGAGTTGAAGAACATGTTCTATAATGGTCTGGACATATGGAAAGAATGAGTGAGGAGATGTTGACAAAAAGCATATGTTTCACAAGTAGAGGAAACAAGAGGAGAGACTAAATTGGAGATGGAAGGATGGATTGAAAAAGATTTTGAGTGATCAGGATAGAGTGAATTAGAACTATGTGTTTTACAGGTGTCATAATGCTGTCAGTGGACTAAACAGGCCATGTGAACTGGCCAGGGTAAACCAGGAAAAGGTCTGTAGGGCCTGGTTGTGGATAGGGAGCTGTGGTTTCTGTGCATTGCATATGATATCTAGAGGGTGGATATGAGCAAATGTGGCCTTACTTCATCTGTCCTTGGAGCTAACCAGCTAATGTTGGAAAAGGCTATCAGTTAGGAAAAATATAATATATATGTGTGTCTTAACAGTGTGTTTGTTTGCACGAATAAATATTTGAATAATATGGTGACATAATATACACAGGCTTTGTGAAATCATCTGGTAAATGTCGTTGTGGTTTCACAGAAAAGATGAGAATTGTTAGTATATTTGGAAGATGGATATACATCTTCTTGACCAACACCACATGTTCTAGATCATGCAATTGTGAGTGCCTCCAAAGTGAAAAGCTCAGTCCTCCAAGGAATTATACGTGCACTCTTTCTGTTTCACATTCTTATATCTGACATTGAATCTCAGACATGAATCCAGATTTATAACATCCTTTGCAGAAGTTCATAGAAGGAGCTTGAAAATCTCATCAGTTGAAGACACCGAGAAACTACAAACTGATAGAAACATCATACTCTGTGCAACTGACAACAGAAACAACATTCTTTTCAGTGAGAATAAGCTTCAACTTCTCCAGTGTGGTGAAAACGAAGGAATTAAAGACAAGCCAGAATACCACCCGTGCACAGACACCATCATATCATAGCTGAACATTGTGAATCACCCCAGAATCATAATGTCTTATGACCTCACATTCAGTGAGCATAACAAGGCAAGAGTTACCTTTTAGAAATACATAGTAGGATGGATCTTGTAGATTTTCAAGAGAGGAGAGGAAAACCAGAGATGATGCTCTCCAGGCTACTAGTGCTCTCATGAATAGAACACTGTGTGTTGACTTCACCTATAAAACAGATTAAGGTTTAGGGCTAGACAGCCTTCATAGGTCCCCTTCGGCTTGTATTTATATGGTTAAGGAGCTGAGCTATTGAGATTGACTGAAATCACTGAGGTTATACTCTCTGGAGTGCAGATCTTAGAAGGCATGGACCCAAACTTACACTTGGAATTGATTTCCTTTGGGCACAACAGGCATGAAAAACTGAAATATTACATGTAAAATCAGAATATGCAATAAATAACAAAATTTAAAAAAAGAAGATTATTATTTGTTATTATACTTTTCTCATTGTCTCCCGCATTAGCGAGGTAGCGCAAGGAAACAGATGAAAGAATGGCCCAACCCACCCACCCATATACACATGTATATACATACACGCCCACACTCACACATATACATACCTATACATACATATGATAACATTCTCTCTTTCCACACATTCTTTATCACTCCCAGAACCTTCATCCCCTTCCCCTGTGACTCACTTCCGCATCCATGGTTCCACTCGCTGCTAAGTCCACTCCCAGATATCTAAAACACTTCACTTCCAGTTTTCTCCATTTGAACTTACATCCCAACTAACTTGTCCCTCAACCCTGCTGAACCTAATAACTTTGCTCCTATTCACATTTAATCTCAACTTTCTCCTTTCACACACTTTTCCAAATTCAGTCACCAACTTCTTCCATTTCTCACTCGAATCCGCCACTAGTGCTGTATCATCGCTGAACAACAATTGACTTACTTCCCATGCCCTCTCAACCCCAACAGACTGAATACTCACCTCTCTCTCTAAAACAGTTGCATTTATTTCCCTAACCACCCCATCCATAAACAAATTAAACAACCATGGGCACATCACGCACCCTTGCCGCAGACCGACCTTCACTGGGAGCCAGTCACTTTCGTCTCTTCCTACTTGTACCTATGCCTTACACCCATGATAAAAACTAATAGCAGCTTACCTCTCACACTGTACACTCTCAAGACCTTCCACAAAGCATCTCTATCCTCCCTGTCATATTCCTTCTCCAGATCCATAAATGCCACATACAAATCCTTCTGTTTCTCTAGATATTTCTTACACACATTCTTCAAAGCAAACACCTGATCGACACATCCTTTATAGACTGAGTATCCCTTTTCCAAAATGGCTGGAACCAGAAGTCTTTTGGATTTTGGATTTTTTTGGATTTTGGAATATTTGCATATATATATATTGAGATATATTGGAGATGGGAACCAAGTCTAAACACATAATCCTAAACCATCAGAAAGCTAAGATGTCGCAGCTTCAGCTGCCCATATGGACAGTCTCTGGCTGTTTGGCATCACCTTCTTTCCTGACTCTGAATTTATATGCTACTTACCGATAAGCAATCATATTCTTGAACTTTTTCACACATAAGTACTTAACAATGCAAATGCAAAATACCATTAAAACAATGAAAACATTGAGGCCAGGGGTGTCTAAATGTGTGGGGATGTAACCAAGATGAGAAGGGAGGAGAGATAGGTGGTATGTTTGAGGAAAGAAACCTGGATTTTCTGGCTCTGAGTGAAACAAAGCTCAAGGGGAAAGGGAAAAAATGGTTTGGAAATGTCATAGGAGTAAAGTTGGATTGGTGAGAGGACAAGAGTCAAGGAAGGAGTAACACTACTCCAGAAGCAGGAGTGGTCGTAGTATGTGACAAGACGGTAAGAAAGTAAATTGTAGGTTGATGTGGGTGAAAGTGGAAGCATATGGCGAGAGATTATTAGTGCTTATGCACCTGGCTATGAGAAAAAAGATCATGATAGACAAGTGTTGTGGAACAGCTGAGTGAGTGTGTCAGCACTTTTGATGCAAGAGATGGGACATTAGTGATGGGTGATTTAAATGTGAAGGTAGGCAGTGGAGGATATGATTAGGTCACATGGGGTATTCAGTATTATGAACAGAAATAGTAAACCACATGTGGAGTTATGTTCTGAGAAAGGACTGGTGATTGAGAATACCTGGTTTGAAAAGAGGGATATACTCAAGTATATGTATGTGAGTAGGAGAGTTGGTCAGCATTATTACATTACATGATAATTGAGAGTAATGTAAAAGAAAGACCTGTGCATGCAAATGTACTGAGAGGGGCAACTGGTGGGATGTCTGATCACTTATCTTGTGGAAGCAAGAGTGAAGATTTGTGGAGAGTTTTGTGAAAGAGGGGCTCTGTCAGGTAGAAGAGAGAGTAGCGAGAGTAAGTGAATTTGGAAAAGAGACATATGAAGAAATACTATGGTAGATTGATGTACAATGGCTAAAGGTGACAGTAAATGAAGCAAGGGGGTGAGTTTGGAATGGGAGGTACTTAGGGAAGCAGTGCTTTTATGTGCAAGAGATGCATGTGGCATATGAAAAGTGGGAGGTAGGGAAATTAGAAAGGATTGTGAGTGGTGGGATGAAGAAGTAAAGTTGCTAATGAAAGAGAGGTGTTTGGGTGACACTTACAAGGAAGGAGTGCGAATGATTAGGGAATGTACATGTTCGCTATATCCTGCGTGAGAGGTAGTGTCGAGCAGATGAGTGAGACTTAGAGGAAAAAATCCTCTCTTGGCTGCTCCATCTGTTCCTTTCTTTGGAAAATAATGGATCAGTGGGTGGAACGGAGTACAGTCTTATCTAGGAACATCTCAATATATTTTCTTACTCCTAGTTGGAGCTGCAAATGCCTGATGAACAGGGCATATTTCTTTAAAAAGACTAGACCCCTTGTTATCCATAGTCATTGTTACAACCTCACCAAAGGTGACTTTACTTCTGTAACCTCCTGCAGGCAGAGTCTAATAATGCTTGTAATTAATATGTTTGTGTAATTATTTGAAATTATCTGTGTGAACTCTACAGGGAGGGAGTTCTGCTGCATTCATGGGGCCCCATCTCTTTACTTTCTCTACTTTCACACAACTCTTTTAAAAGTAATGTATGCTGTCCACAACCATAGTTTTACTATTCAGTTCCCATTCACCCGTTACGGACTTAAATGCTGTAAAAGTAATTCTTTACATCTTTCCTAACAAGATTCTTGCATAATTTCCAGCTATTTTCTGGCCTAAGACTGTTCTGTCGTCGCATCATTCAGAGAAGTGTTTACTGTTGACATCATCAAACAGGTTTGAAAACTTAAGAGGTTGTTATCAGTTTACATGTGTGTGTACACACAGCTATGATTGATGTTACTGCATGCTGTTCTCTCTTTTTTCATGCCTATACACATGTACAGAGGAGTTGCATTCACTATATGCAGTAAGAGACAATGTATACCATTTTTTGTATTATATACTGTTTTTACATTTGTTGCCAAATTTTCTAATTATAACTGCAAGCTTTTTTTTAATAGAAAGAGAAAGTAAGTTGAAGGAATTGTGAACCACAAAGATACAGAAGTTTAGTATTTGTAAATATGTAAATAGTGAATGTGCTGGCAGCATTCTCCAACTAGAATAATAATTTCCATTCACCTGATGGGAATGCACAGCGTGCTAGGCATGTCGTCGGTAACTATCAAAATATGATATATTTTTATAAGTTGTTGTTGTGCTGCGTATGTGCTGAGGAAATTGGGTATGTTTCACTTGTTAAAAAGACATTGGTTAGACTGTTGAACATTGAGATCAATAATGTGTGTGTGTGTGTGTGTATAACTTGAACAGTGATTTACATGTAATAAATTAGTTAGAGGATGTCTCATGTTTTTATGGTCAAGGCAGCCATTGGTGGCAGCTGTCTTTTATTGTTAATAAAGTTGAACTAGTTATTGCAGTCAAAACAGCCTCTGGTAAGTGTTACTGACACTGTGTACTGGTACTTTAGAATGGTTTGTTATTTATGATAGTAATATAAATATACCAATAAAGTCGTATTTTAGAAGAATAATGCCTACATGCAAAAGATAACTTAGAGGAAGTGAAATACAATTGGTGGCAGACTGTTTTTGCCTGCTCTTCTGACTTCATAAAGTTAGTGTTTTGCTGTTTTCAGAATGGATGTATGTCATATATTTACAGTTAAGAGAAATATTTTCCTCCAGGTGCTTCTGCCAGCCATTTGTATGTCATCCTGTTGTTTTATATTGTATTTTTACACCTCATTTCCACTTATTGGTGATAGTGAGAAAAATTGCTTTTAAATGCCAGTTTTTAACATACATAAATTGTAAGACTATCTCTTAAATGATACATTTTCTTACATTATGATATTAAGTGTAAAGTAGTATATAGGGTTCATAAAATGCACCATAAACTTCCTGGTCTTCAGAAAGCAGTTAGAAAAAAAGGATTGGCATTGTAATTAGTTTTAACATTATACAAGATAAATTCCTAGCTGTTTGCCTACATATAAGCAAAATGGAAACCAGTAAAGCTAAAATGTGTAAACATACAATAAAACAGTAAGAGAATTTTTAGATGAAATAGTAATGGATAAAAGGAAGTTTGTAAATAAAATGGCATTATTCTGGGATAAGAAAAGGTAAAAGTACTGTGTTATGATAAATTAACTAGCATCTGAGAATTTAATTGACATTGATGGACCAGCTGGACAAAATATTGATTAATTGAAAGTTTGATATTTAGAAAATGGAAGAAATTAAATTTAGGAAATGATCGATAAAAGTAAATACCTTAGATAAACATAGGCCTGATTGATCTGTTTTAGGCAAGAAAGAGTTAAGAATGGATTGCTCGCTCGATGTAGGTAAGAATAAGGGATGCTTAATATCACCACACTACATAGCTGATACATTGATCCCAATATTGCTAAATTTCTGACTTGGTGAACTAGCTGGAAATGCCATTAACAGGACTGTCAAAATTGCTCTTACTCTTGTGTTGTAGGTACCTGCATTGAGATACCCATTTATATCACTTTTGACCCTCAGAGAATATGTGACTCTATGGTTGCATGCGTTTGCCATGGGTCCGTAAGTCTCTGCTGAAGCTAGGTAATTAGCATTCATGTGAACAGGAAAGCTTACGCTTCTTATGTGCACTGGTGAAATTTTGCGATGGTGGATCACTGATGTAGTGAGCTTTTCCATATAACACTTCTGCTGTGCACCATGGGAGGGTTGCATTAGATATTGAACTTGTTAAATCTATTGCATTTACAGCAGCATGAAGGTAATACTACAGTCAGATATGAAAGGCACCATTCAAATTTCTTATTTTTTTTATTTTGCCCTCATTTGTTGTAGTTAACATTAACTTTTAAATGCAGGAATAAAATGATTTATGATTTAGCAGTCTCGTACGGATTTGCATTGTTAAATCTGGTGTATACTGTTTCCTCCTTTTTTAGTTGCGATGATCATAAAATCACCTGCATTTTCAGATGATTATTTACCCACAAAAATTAAATGCAATTCATTGAAGTACTCAATGAATTTTTTTGTAAACAGCCAGAAAGTTGATTGCAGCAGAATTGTAAGTTATACAATCATCTAGAAAAATTGCTTTAAGCAATTTCTTTTTAACAGAAATCAGTTATGAACCAGTACTAATGGTCACTTACAAACATAAATTTTGAAACCAAGATATCACAACGTACTTCATAGAATTAGGAATAACCGAAATAGTTGTCAGTAAACCTAGGAAGAACCATGGTAGATATATATAATTATAATTATTGTGATGACCTTTAAACTAGCCCTAAATCCAAAAACAATTTAACTATATATTATTATTAACGTAATTTATTTATTGATTGATTGAGAATTCAAACAAAGTACGTGGTGTAGGCCTT
>JAUTXX010003541.1:0-10144 GCA_032273605.1 Panulirus laevicauda
GTTTGTGTCTCTGTTTAGAGAGAGAGAGAGAGAGAGAGAGAGAGAGAGAGAGAGAGAGAGAGAGAGAAATGAGAGATGAATGAATAGACATGTTTATTGATAGTACAAAGGGACCACTAAATCACCAGGAAGACAATCTTACGATTACCTTTGCTTCTCCTTAATGTATCCTCTGACTGGAGTTTGATGGTTGTGTGTCTAATATCTGATGTTGCAGAGAGTTACAGTTGTGTGTATTATAATGATATTAGATGAATGAAAACTGGATGTGGAATAGTTATAACGATGTTTCCCACATTACCGGTAATAATGGTCCATCGTTACAGCCATATAATTCGGTGGTGACTGAAGAAAACTGCTCTTATATTGAATAGGCTTGAGTAAAAACATAGCGAATGATAATACACTATTAACCTAGTTACTCAGCAGATTATGAATAGCGTCAGAATGATTTAGAAAATGATAACTACATCATCGCAGGCCAACATCAATTTATGGCAGGAAGAAGTCCGTAAACACATCTGCCAGAACATCACAAAAACATACATTGGAGAAAAGTTTAGGGAAAGCGAATAATCTATTTCTTTCGCAAATTTTCTAAGGCATTGCAATAAATGAAATTAGACTACAATTTTTCTTTGAGAAAGTAGCCGAAGAGAAAAAGGAGCAAGTAAAAACAAGAAGACGAATCAGGGAGGCCTTGACGGAAAAGTATATATAAAGTAGCAGCAAAATGAACAATTTCAGACAAGGAGGATATTTCGTCAGGCGTTCCACAGGGATATTCATCATTCCCTACACTGCTTCCTATCTTAGTGGTACCTGGCATAAAAAAATAAGGAAAAAGAAAATATATGACGTCACTTTTTTGACGACAAAAATAACAGGAGTAAGTGAAATTACAGGATCAGAGGATGACACTGAAAAAATGAAAGACGACTGAAGCACGACATATGGAAGCGTGGAGAACTTCCTGGTATTCATTTTGGAAAACATTGTGCAGCTGATTCTTGGAATACTTAACAATAGAACGATTACACATTTCAGGGACCAACAGGAAAAAAAGTTCTTAGTTTTATCACAAAAGCTAATTGTTCTTGCGAGTCAGGAGCATATATCGGACGTTGAAAATATCTCACGCTCACAAGAGAAGCAAGACTTGACAGTAGAAGTGACAGTCATGGAAAAGAATTCAAAGTCTATATTATACAAGGAGAATCGAGGGAACGGAAAGTTCCTTATAAGGCAACATTTAAGAACCCCAGAGGACCAGGAATCTATCGATTTTGTTTTGTTTTGATAAACTGAGTGTACCAAAAGGATCATTTTAGAGCTAATAAACCGTCCCAAGATGGGGCTACAGGCTGGTGCCTGAGAGCGTTAGGGCAGCGTGACCATGGAAGAATTCACTTGACATGACTGAGGCGGCTGGAGAGATTAGCTGTAACGTTCCATCGAAACCAAGGCTTTTCAAAATCACCCATATTCTAAATGTGAAGACTATTGCAAATTTAAGGAGCTTTTCTGAGGCTTGCCCATCATCCTTCTTTACTTGCATGACCTAAGTATCAGTATTACCTACAGCAAAACTCAGCCATGCTAGTATGACCGTACCATATTGGGCAGAGCTAGTTGCCTCGTAAAAGACATTAAGCGTTATCCAATACGAGCCCACAAATGTTTTCAAATTCTTTTCGGCGCTGAAGTGTTCACCTGAATGGGAAGGCACGAGTCATAACCAGGCTGGATCACCATATTGTGGGGAAATGACTTGGCTCACCGGTGGCGCTGTGTGCTGGGTCAGAGGTCATGGATGTGTTTACAACAGCGGTGTAATTATGTGTTGCCGGACTAGAGCGTCACAAATGAGGGTGACTTCGAGAAATATGTGAATAAAAACTTCATGTTCGGAATAGTCAAGATAGTGTACCATTTTCCAGTTTATCCAGACTGAACTAAATCATAGATTAGTTTCATAGAAGTTTATGAGGCTGGTTCAGATATCAGATTATCTAAAATTTTTTATGAAAACCTCAGTCCTGGGGCTCTTTTCTTTCTCCATACGGACAAGTCAGTGGCTACTGCTGCGTACCTGTCATGTTACCTTAATATGGCAATCGCTTTCATCAAATTTATACCAAATGGTAGAGGTGGTTTACGTAGTTGGTTAAATTCATCTGAAATATCTTATGGGCCTAAAGATGAATACATCATACTTTCCTACTCGAAAAGAGAATCACCTGTGATTTTTTGGCTATATTATAAGAACAGGTAACGTGGAAGAAAGCATGAACTTTCTGCTTCTCTTATATCAACGTGAGATAGATTTAGCATTCGCCAGATGTCACGTTGCAGGATATTATGTAATGCTTCGTATCCAGTTATGCTGGGACACTCTAGGTTCTGCCACATACTCTGCAGTGACCACAACAGGGATGTCAGCTGTAAGGTATAGATTGCAAGGTGTTGCTGTGGTGTCAGGCAGACAGCAGTAATCCCTGCCTCACCTGGGTGCTGATGTAATGTCAGGCAGACAGCAGTAATCCCTGCCTCACCTGGGTGCTGGTGTAATGTCAAGGTGGCAGCAGTAATTCCCACCTCACTTGGGTGCTGGAAGGATGGAGTGAAAAAGATTTTGAGCGATCGGGGCCTAAATATACAGGAGGGTGAAAGGCGTGCAAGGAATAGAGTGAATTGGAATGATGTGGTATACCGGGGTCGACGTGCTGTCAATGGATTGAACCAGAGCATGTGAAGCGTCTGGGGTAAGCCATGGAAAGTTTTGTGGGGCCTGGATATGGAAAGGGAGTTGTGGTTTCGGTGCATTATATATGACAGCTAGAGACTGAGTGTGAATAAATGTGGCCTTTGTTGTCTTTTCCTAGCACTACATCATGCACATGCGGGGGGAGGGGGTTGTCATTTCATGTGTAGCGGGGTGGCGATGGGAATGAATGAGGGCAGACAGTATGAATTATGTACATGTGTATATATGTATATGTCTGTGTGTGTATATATATTTATACGTTTAGATGTATAGGTATAAACATGTGCGTGTGTGGACGTGTATGTATATAAATGTGTATGTGGGTGGGTTGGGCCATTCTTTCGTCTGTTTCCTTGCACTACCTCGCTAACGTGGGAGACAGCCACAAAGCAAAATAAATAAATAAATAAGTCAGTTATGTATGCCAGGAAAAATGTGTGCAAGAATGTTAACTGACAAAGTGATAGAAGTAACTAAATGCAGAATAAGTGAAGAGCAATGGGGTTGTAGGAAAGGTAGGGGATGTAAGGGCCAGATTTTTGTGGCAAAGATGATTGTGGAAAAGTACTTACTGATAGGTAAGAAGTTGTATGCAACTTTTATGGATCTGGAGAAAATGTATGACTTAGTGGAGTGGAATCCCTTAAGGGATTTGTTAAGGATAAATGGGGTAGGAGGACAACTGTTGGATGATATGAAAGCCTTCTGGAGAGGAGCACATGCATGTGTAAGAGAGGCTGGAGAGCTGTGCAAAAGTTTCTGTATACATGTGCGTGTGCGGGAAGGCTGTGTGCTGTCACCGTGGCTTTTTAATATATGGAGTGATAAGAGAGATGAAAGCAAAGCTAAGGAAGAAGGGTGCAGAGGTAGAATGTGGTGGTGAGGTATGGTGGCTAATGGAAAGACTGTTTGTGGATGATACTCTGTTGTTTGCCGAGAGTGAAGAGGAGTTGCAGAGGGATGTATGTGTGTTAAATATAATTTGTGCAAGTATAGGCAATTGAAGGTAAATGCAAGTAAAAGTAAAGTAATGATGTTTGAAAGGAAACAGAGTGAATGTATAGATTTTGCAAAACAATACGGAATGAAAAAAAGTGTACTAAACTGTGTTTTGGATATAGGGGAGGAAGACTGGAAGAGATAAAAGAACTGAGGTATTTAGGAGCAGTCTTGGGTAAGTTTGGTGACATGGAAGGAGAGATATGGGAGACAGCAGTACAGGGTAGAAGAGTTACTGGGTCCCTAAATAGAATAATTAGGGGTAGAGGTGTAAATAAGGTACAGCACAGTCCTCCCAATCCTAACCTATGCAGCTGAAACATGGATAGAAATGAGTCTGAAAGGTCAAGAATCCAGGCTGTGGAAATGAGCTACTTGAGAGAAGCATGTGGTATGACTTGATGGAATGACGAAAGAAATGAAAGGGTGTATGAGAGATGTGGTATGGCAGGGATTGCAAAAGAAATGAACTGTGGAGTGGTAGAGTGGGTGAAACAATACTTTGAGGTGGTCTGGGCATAGAATGTTAAGACTAGGAGTTTACAAAGAGAGTGTATGATAGGAGAAGGCCACCTGTGACATGAGGAAATAGAGTGGAAGATAACTGGAGGGAGAGAAATGTGGAAGAATGTTCCTGGAGGGAATGGGTGTCAGAGATATAGATAGATAGATAGATAGTGCCTGAAAATTCAATGCTTTGAAAAATGAAATGATTAATCTGACATTTTCTATTACTTTCTCAATATCAAAAGGAGATACATTTTTTAGAACTTGAACTAGAATTTCTTGAAATTCATACTGAATAGAGAACAATGACAATTTACGGAAAAAATACAAAAATATATGATAAACTATTCTCCCATGAATGGTATATAAATTCACTCAACGGAGTCAATAACATCAAAAATCATCATTGGTTATACAAAAATAAATTTGAATATCAGTAGGCACCATATAATAATAATAATAATAGAAATAATAATAATAATATCTACATAAGAGGATAAGGATGTTCACGAGTGACAAAAATCTAGTGAAAAATAGAATTTGAAAATAATGACAATGAATACAAAATACAGTAATATGTACCATCCTTTTGCATCCACAGTCAATAATACATATGGCTATTATACAAAATCTAGAGCCTGATACCTGAAGGTAAATATCAAACCTTTCATGAGTCAAATGCTCAATAAATCTGGAAGATTTTGGCTTTTGACATTCTCATCCAATTATACTGCTAAGGCATCATAGCATTCATTGATGTCAAACTCAATCCCACTTTCGGTTACTGCCAAAATAACCTCAATTTCTGCATCAGTTGCAGCCTTCTTATCCTAACCATTCATGACTGATTACGTGTATATCTTAAAATACCGGCTTAAAAAAAACAAAACCATAATAACTACATAGTTGCTTACACATAAAGATGCCTAGTGGAGTGCCACAGGGTTCTGGTCGTGGACCATTTCTCTGAGTTACAGGGAAAAGCTAGACGCTTTAAATTTGCACACTTAAGAGGAGAGAAACATAAGGGGTGAACTGATCACAACCTCTAGGTTTTAAAGCAGATCGACAACAGACAGTGAACAGTTTTCCAAGGGATGTAGGGATAAAGCAACCAGAAGACATAACTCGAAATCATGCGACAGAATTGTCAAAAAAGATGTAAATAAATACTGCTACAGTATAAGATTGGTAGATGAAAGGAAGAGAATGACTGAAGACAAGGTCAATGCAGAGAGCATGCATAAATTTAAGTAGTGGTATGATGATAAAGAATGTTCGAGAAAACTCCCTCCCTGTACAGTACAAATAGGTCATTACAAAAATTCAACGACATGGTCTTTTTTTTTGCTTTACGGTGCAAGCCACTAAACTTTCATCGTTCATAAGTCTCACCTTTGTATTTGTTAGTCAGACTTCTGTAGAATCACAGGTAGTGTAGCAATGATATCAGCTGGATGTTCCAATCGGAACTCCCTTAAAGGGGTGTCCACAGCAACAGTTTCCATAACACAACCTTCAGTGCCTCACCCTTAACAGGCCACTGGCTGAGGGCAAGTCTAGCACAGTGATTGCAGAGGCTCCTACCTAATGTTCCTAATGACTGCTTCTATCTAATCCTTCTACTTCTAACTAATGTTTCTATCTAAAGCTCCAGACTAAATGTTCCCATCTGCTACTTCTATCTAATGCTCCTACCATTATGTCAAAAGGCAGGGCTAGCACATAGTGCTCACCACAGGAAAATCTAGAGTTACAAAGAATGAGCTGCACGAGTTAAATGTTGTCACGTGTTACATATGACAGGGAGAGATTGTATGTTTGTGGACAGAATGCTAGTAGTCCACATGTTAGTAAGGCAGAAAGAAAAGACAGTTACCTGGGTCAGAGGAGTGCAACTTGACAATCACTAAAATACTTATATATATTTATCATTATAATTCTTCATTTTCCCTCTGCTTAGCAAGGACATTACTATCTTTGCGATTTTGAACTCTGTCATGATCACGGTTGTCTGCTCCAAGTAGTATGGCTTCTAAACACACATCCTGCTCCATAATGCCTGAGACAACTAAGAAGAAAATGGTCTACCATTTCTGGTACTCTACAATGAAAGTGGTCTGAATGCATATTTACACATGATAATTAACATTTTCCTATCAGCTTTCCAGGCTTTTAATGAAGATCTCACAATGTCATAGTGTGGTTACAGTTTTACGGAATTCCTCCATGTGTTTTCTCTACATGAGAGTAGCTGTTAAAAATCAAACCTGAATTCACCTTCTGTATCTAATCATAATATTATCTTTATGTAACGCAAGAGGGTATGTAAATGAATTTTTGGTAAGTACTGCAAACATGATTTTTCAGCATTAATCTCAATATCCCATTCATCCGACCAAATGCAAAAGAGATCAATTGCAATTTGCATTTGTTGTAGGGGTATACTAAAATCAACTGGATAACTGAATTTGCATTTGTTGTAAGGCTATCCTGTAATCATTGGCTACATGATAAAAGCCTTTATCACATGTGAATACATTGCATTTGACATCACTGACCACAGGGATGTCCGCCACAAATAATGAGAATAGCAGTGGTCTCAAAATGGCCCAACGTTGGACTCCTGATCAGATATTCTTTTCCGTAATAAGTTTAAACTAATTGAAATACTTGGAATATTTCATCATTTAAAAAGCTTCTTAACCACCCTATCAAGTTCCCTACAACTTCAAGGCAGTTTGACATGCATTGCCCTGTAGGATACTCTGTCAAAAGCTTTTGAGATATCAAAATACATGGCAAAACTATTTTTCTCTCTTTTCATCCACACTGTAAATAATGCTTATGTCAAACTAATTCATGAGCATTTGATCTTTGTCTAAAACTGGCCTGATAAGGGGATAATATATTGATTCAAAATACCATCACAACCTATTTTTTTATTTTTTCCAGTTATTGAAAATAGAGATAGGTATGTAAGTATTAGGTTGTGAGGAATCTCTACCATACTTTAAATAGTCCAGCATTAATGTCTTTTAAAGGTACAGAAAATATCTTTCAAGCCAACTTTGGCCAGATGTAATAAGCATTCTGCTACTTGTCGAGAGATGATTAAAGAATTGATAAGGATGTAATCTTTACCTGTTGTCTTATGTTTGGGAAAAGCTAGTAGATTTTTATTTTCTTGAGTTTTTGAATGCTAAATTCAATACTCTAATCATTACCTATGTCTTGGGTGGTGGATGAAATATCTTCAAGCTGGCCTAGCTCATCATCAAAATGTACTCTTCATTCTAAAATGCAGTCACAATAATCAGCCACTATATCAACTTTATCTTGAAGGGTGAAGTTAGCCTAGGACGTGACAGGAAAACTGTCAGAATACAATTAAAAGTGTATGCTTTACAGGTTTTCAATCTTTGGTTTGTTTATCTATCTGTGAATGAAGTACCAGTATTTTTTTTTTTTGTTCTTTTGATGACCTACATCAAGAGGTGCTAAGCATCATTTATATTCCTATAGATTTTCGACAATACAGTGTTTTCTGAAGAGAATGCAGTCTTCTTTCAGTTTTTTACTTATAATGATTATGGTAATTATAATTATGGGTAATATACACCCTCTGTATGTTTGAACACAATATTACCAAGGTATTTTGTCTTTAGATTATGTTTAATGATAAACAGTTTATGTTTTACCTTATCCGTCCACTGAGGCCTGCACTTTTTGTCTAATTTCCAATTACCTCTGATGCAAATGGGGTTTCACTCAATGTGTCTTTCTAATAACATATAAGTTGGATGATGATCATTTTTACCCATTTCTGGGCAGACCTCTACTTTGCATCAGGGAAGAAAACAATTATTATCTAGGAAAATATTTAACACGTCTCATATTTCATTCTCTAATTCATCTGCGAGATGAAAATGTACATAGGAAATCAATCCTAATGCCATACGTAAGGAATTTTGCTTCCATTAACAAATTTATGGACCTTGATAATTCGTTCAAATGGCATATTTGCATCTCTTAAACCTTCCTTCATATGGCCTCCAGGTCTATCATAGGCTGTACACTGTGGCACTCCCTCAACCACCTTTATTTAGCTAGAAATACTTGGCATCCTAGCCACTAATCTACTATTTTGGATAATGTCTACCACTTGGGGAGGGAGCAATCGTGATCACGACCAGCATGGTGGTAATAGCCAGTATTCTAATAATATAATAATACTTCAATTTCAGGTTTAGTCAAGGCAACTGATCTTACTGCTCCTTACCCATTGGTCTGCATCATATGCCACTGGATTTTTAACTACTTCATTACAATCAGCATTACCTTTGATACATCCAGCTGTATTGTCAACATTGACATGTTTCATAGCTAGATGTCCTGGGTCACAGTAAGATGTCCTAAGGAAATCATGTTTCATGGCAAGATGTCCTGGGTCATAGCAAGATATCCTGGGGTAATTATGTTCCATTTCAAGCATTCCTAGAAACTTATTTTCCTTTTTCTTGACCGCCATCCTAAAAGCCGTCGAAATCTTCACACCTTCCGTGAGCTCGAAGTTGTTCGAATCCTCGGTCTGACCAGAAACCATGAGGTTCATTTCCAAACCTTCATTTTGATTTTCGTAATTTGTCCAGCGCCAGGACCACTCAGTTAACGGTGTGACGTTAGTCTTAAGGATGGCTTTTGTGACGGGAAAAGTGAGTGAGTTATATCGCCCATAACATGATGAAAAGGTAAATGAGTCTCTGAACACACGTTCGAATCCCGGTCCTTGTAGGTCGGACGTAAAAGCCGACCAACCACACTCAAGCACATAATGACTTTCGAATTAAAAGAACACGAGAAATAAATCTCTGACTGGCAATATAAGAATCCAGACATGATACACACTCAGAATTAAAATGGAGCTCAAACACTTTAATCATGGGCGTCAAATACTACATAAAACTTGTGTAACATTCATCAAAAACTTGATATATCTTACCTCAAAACAGAGATGGCTGGTAAGCAATGGTTTGTGGGCCAAAATCTCAGTAACAGACTCGGCGTAACGGGGATATTTAAAGACGTAATGGATATTTCAGCTTATGGTAATGGAGGGAAAAGTTTTCACGAAGCCATGGGGGTAAACCCAACTGGTACAGTCAACTGGGAATAAACATGTGTGCTAATATGTCCGCCTGATGCAGTTAAAAGGTGTCCTTCATTAACTCGGTCAGGTATTTCACAGCATCTTTTAGCGGTATAGATCATTTGGAAGTTACTATCAAGCTTCGGCAGTAATCCCTCAGCTAAAATAGGAAAATACCAGTGGATGATGAGTTGGATCTGCTTTATCAACTGGAAAAAATGATTGCAAGACGATATAATGAACAAGGGTAATCCTAAGTTACTTCGGTAGGATCATCAAATCTCACAGCTGTTGATACTTTTAATTAGAGAAACACGTCCAAGTTTTGCCAGTTTTTAAGAGTATTTATGGCATAATGAATGACATGGCCCATATATCAGTTCATCTCATAAGGTTTATCTACCATTTTCTTCACATATTTAGATAAGGATTGTGTTGGTGAAGGAAGGGCCCACACACACTAAACGGTGTTGGGAATATGGAGATAAAAATTGTAGACATCTGCTTTATGTAGACTAGTAGCGTGTATTGTGATATTGTTATCGCTCAAGTGTTACTGACAGTCACCAAAATTGTTACCACGTTGTGGATCCAATGTCAGTAACGTGTCAGGGGTACATTATTAGCAAATTGTAACACATCCACGAGATAGCCATGTCCCCCAACACTTGCGTTGGTGCAGACATAACACCTGTATTCACCATTATTCCTAACATTGTAGG
>JAUTXX010003552.1:0-10144 GCA_032273605.1 Panulirus laevicauda
ATATAGAGAGAGAGAGAGAGAGAGAGAGAGAGAGAGAGAGAGAGAGAGAGAGAGAGAGATCGTAGCCAACACAGTAAGGCCATCTCGGATGAGAGGTGAGACACTGACTATGAAAAAGAAAAGAAATAAAGTAAGGATTAATCTGGGCCCCTCAGATCTTTGTCGACCCAACTCTTAAAGATGGAAAGGAAGTTATAAAGATAATGAAAGACAAAAGACTTAAGAGAATCCCACTGATTTGCTGTCTGAGGAAAGATATGGGTTATCATAGCCGTCAGTGCTCGTGTGGTTGGCCCGGACACAAGGTGTGGGAAGCAGCAGCCAGACGCGTGCCGAGGGCCCAGGTCTCAGAACCTGGGACATGAGCAGACGGGTTATGAAAGCATTGAGTGATAGATTACCTGTAAAATTGAGAAAGGGAAATCAGAAGCCTTCCACCTTAATAACTCTCCTGTTATCACCATTTTCAGTCATCTCTTTTCGTCCTCAGCGATGTTGCTTCCCTTTCTCTGTTCCACAGGTATTTCCTCAGTCCACACTCTGCTTTCCTATACATTCTGTGTAGAGACAAGCCACACGAGCACTGATTGCTGTGCTACCTTCTTCTCTCTTTAAACATCAGAAATCATTGGAATTCTCTTCAACCTTTGGTCTTTCGTTGTTCCTAAAATCCTTCTTCTTTTAGGCTTCGGGTTTGCAAACACCCAAAAAGCCCTAATCAATCCTTACTTTATTTCTTTTTTCGTATTCAGTATCTTGCCTCTCATCGGAGTTGACTATGATTAGAAACTGTTTCTGCCTATGTCAAGTCGGCCACTATGAAAAAAAGAGATATATTAGTGTTCCCCTGACGCACAGAGGTCGCCAGGTCAGACATGAGAGAGAGAGAGAGAGAGAGAGAGAGAGAGAGAGAGAGCAGGATATATAGACGGTCCGCAGAGAGATATGTTCAGGCCTAATGAGCAGAGCGATAAGAGAGATTAGTGTCAGTGTCGGTGTCGTCCACAAGTGAGCTTATTTGTTTCCTCGACATAAAACGAGTCATTAGTACCAGAACAAGGCAAGAGGAAGACTAGGCCTTCGTAATGATGGGAAAGTTGAGAATGGTTTGTCGCCAGAGCAAGAAGACAGCTTGGTGGACAAGCGAAGATACGGTAAAGAAGAGAAGAAGGAAGGCTTTAAGAATGACGATTTCCAGGGAAGGTCTGATGGTAAACGTTGACGAAGGCTTCTGAGGTGTCTGTATCAATGATTCGTGAAAGTTATTGACAGCAAAGTTGCCTTACACTGCTACTGGTTAGCTGTGGGCCGTTGTGATGCGTTTCTTTCCCTACTACTCTAAGCCTTGGAATTCTTTACCTGATTCAGTCTTTCATAACAGCTACAGTCTGACTCTTTTCAAAAGGAAGGCAAACCATGTAGGGTAACACAAACCAGGCACGGGAACACGAACTGGATTTTAGACCAGAAAGAGTTGTTGACCGACTTTGACTTCATACAGAAATACTCTATGGAACGTACACATTGTGTCTGGCACTGATGCTGGTGTGTTGTTCTCGTGTTGGCCTGTGATCGATACCATCTGTGTACGTGTGTTAAGGATCAAGCTAAGTTTGTGGTAATTCTAACAACCTTTTGGCTTGATATCTGAGGAATGGAGAGGAGGATGGGATCATATGGGAGACAACAGACTAGGGATGTATTTGATCGGGTATAAAAGTCATAGTTTCAGGAATGATACTTTTGTGGGCTGAAGTGTGATAAGGGGGTTTGAACTATCCGGGGGTTGGATGAGAAAGACTCTCAGAGCTCAGTCCACTCATACTAGCTGATCTGCATAGGCTTCGGTATCTCTGGCCAAGGGTATCTCAGAGAGGACGACCAGACCCCAGTAAGATGAGAAAGGATATCACCAGTGGATTTCGACTTGTGAATTCCCCAAAGATTCCAGGACAGAGTCCTGTGAGAGCTAAGATGCTTCTGGAGGTGGGAATGGAGGAGAGACTCGAGGTCTTTGGAAACAGCAGACGTACAAGCAACAGGACGGTAGTCTGAGAGGTCAAAACGGTCAACCTTGTTTGGGATAGATTCTTATCTACGATTCCTCACTTAAGATATCCTTCGTAGAGTCTCGCCTCACAGGTCTCTTATTAAGGCCCTCAGACATGATCCTTCACAGAGGACCTCTTTAGCAGCATTCCTAGGATTCGTCTGCTGGAGTCCCCAGCATGGAGCGTCTCCCATGGAACCCGTCCGATAAGACCACTGGCACAGATCCCCATGTGTGATCCCACATCACACGCCTGCAAAAGTATCCTTACGTAGTATCTCTCCTGCAGGATCCCTCAGCTGAGATTGACGGGGTAGGATTGATGATGGAGGCGGCACGGTAGACAGGGTCGGACACCTTCCATCCATCAAGCTAACCTGATGGATGACGCTGCCCTCCCTGCCTTATGCTGCTCCCGGACGCTAATGGAGGTCCGCCCCCGCTGCCCGCCCCACACTGCTAGGTCCCCGCCGCCCCCCGTCCCTCACAGACAAGCTCAGACGTCCTCCGCCCGCCGCCCACTCGCTGCCAGGTCCTGCCACCCATTACCCCTCGCTCTGCTTTTGCTCCTCCTCATACATTCTGTCTTTCTCACTCCCTGCCTCACTTCGTAATTCTGTGTCCCCGATTCCAACTTGGCTCTCACTCTTTGCTTTTCTATTCTTAGCTATAGGTTCTCTCTCGTTCCCCTTATCCCTGTCCCTAACTCTCCCGTATCTCTTTCCTCTACTTCTTCCTTTATTACTCCTCAATCTCGCTCGCTCTTTCTATTTCTGTTTTTCACTTTCTGTCTGTTTTTCCCTTCTTTATTTCTCACTCATAATTGCATCTCCTACCCCTTTCTCTCTCTTCTCATCCTCTTCTAATCTCATACTTCCAACTATTCAGTTCCTTTCTCTTCCTCTACCTTCCTCCTTACTCCTGCGTCCTCCTGCTCCTCCTCTACCCTGTTACTCGTACTGCTGCTGCTAAACTCCGCACGGAACCACGAGGACCTGGGATGCAGGTGGTTGTGTTGGCTGCCCAAGTTAGTCAAAGTGGCTTCAGTTCTCTCATCCTGACCATCTTATAAATAGTCGCGGTTGATGACAACTTGAAGCACCATTTTACACTCCCCAGCTGACCAATAGAATGCCTCTGTAATCTTAAAAAAATGTGACGTAACATGGTTTCATAATATTTCATAATATTTTACTCTCGGTATGATCTTAACGTCAAATTAAAGATTTTTAATGATAATTTCTAATCTTGTTAAATTTATGTAGATTCTTCGGCCCGAGAGCTGATAGTTTTGCATTTTTTGACGAAATGAGTGATAGATTTTAAACCCTACTTATACAGAAGCAGATAGACAGGCTGTTCTGTCTGTGAAGCACACAAGTAGTATCTTACTTGAAGGACCTCCAATACGTTTCCTTTTCTTCGAGGGAAACAGAGCGTTGATCGAGGGAAGCAGTTAATACTTTTTTTTTTTCAATTTTGATTTTTCGCCCGTGTGTAAAAATTTTATAGAACGAAATGATCCGTTCGTTCTGCAGCTGTTACGTCTATACTTTATACGTAAACCCTTGAACACAACGATGCGTCCTTTAAGCACGACGGTACAATACTTGAGCAGGACGATACGACCTTTAAGTACGACGATGCGACTTTCTGAGTACGACGGTACGACACATGAATATGACGGTACGATCTTTGAGTGCTACGGTAAAGTACTTCAGCACAAAGGGTACGATGACAACCTTATTTGAACTTCAGAAACTTCGAAGACAAACATCTTACTCTCCTCCCAGGCAATCTTCCCGTCCAGTCCCCTCCGCTAGACAGGTGTCACAATTTCTTCATCATCTGTCCCGTCTCTCCAGTCCGCTCCCTCACTCCCTCGCCATGCACAATGTACCCCACTCACATCCTGCTATGTCACCCTCCTGGCCAGCTGTCACCGACACACCCAAAGCCAGCCATGACCGTCATACCTCAGGCCAGATACATCAGACTCACCCACCTGTCTAACCCTTCAAGGATCCCTCAGTTATCTCTGTCCCTCCCATCCATCTTTTTTTCATCCTGCTAACCATCTGCGTCGTCCCATCCATCTGTCTCACATCCTTAACCAGTTATCTCTCGCCTCCCAACTATCTGTCATCTTCTTAGTCAACTGTTTCAACCTCCAAGTCAGCCATCTCTCCGTCCTAGTAAGTTACTCTATTTTCATAATCATCTCCCCTCCCTTTCTAGTGAGTTACGCCACTTCTATAAACATCTATCCTACCTTTCTAACCAGCAACCTCCCTCTTCTACGAGTTGCCTTACTCTCTTATCCATCGAGCCTTCCCATCATTTTTTCCTCCTCTCCAGTCATTTTAGACATTCTATCCTGCCAAGCATCTCACTTCCTAACCCAGTGTTTCATTCTCTTCTGAAGTCGTATTCATGCCATCCAGTTATCTCATCCCATAGCCAGCTGTCTCATCCTTCTAGCCAGCTGCTTCATCATCTCAACCTCCCACCTGGTCCCCTAGCCACACATCTCACTCCCAACCAGTCTTAGCAACATTCATGTCAGCTGTTGTTAAAGTACCATCACAGTTAGCGATCTCAGTTTACCATCCAATCATCTTACCCGAAGCCAACAATCTCACCCTTCCGAGCAGAGGTATCACCTTCCAACCACCTACCTCACCCTCTCGAAAAGCAGTTTCACCCTCAAACTATCCCTTCTTGCCACCTATCTCACTTTCTAAGCCAGCTTATCTCTCGTTCACGACCATCTCTATCATCCACCTAACTTGCTTCCTCACGCTAGGGCAACTATCTCACCCGACCAGCCAATTATTTCACCCTTCCTGCCAGCTATCTCACCCTCACAGATAGAGTGTATATTTTTGACTGCAAGAATCCATTTCATACTACTCGTGAGAAGATTGATAATGAAGCTTAGACGTCTAAGCTGGAGTCAGACGAAGGCTATACAAATGGACAGGCAGTCACAAAACTGAGAGGGAACAGACAACACATATCAGAAGAGCCTTCACAAGCTACGTAGATGTGAGTGACAAATGGGGTCCCTCAGGACTCAATGCTGGTGGCCATGACCATTTCTGGTTCACGTCACAGATTTGCCAGAACGAGGAAGAGGCATAGCCGGTTGTTTTGCTGATGATGCCGAATATCATGGAAGAAGTGCAGAACAACAACGAACTGTGACTTCTGCAGAGAACCTGGACGATATTACAGCAGCGGTCAAGTAAGTAGACAGTTGATATTCAACTGTGGAACATGTGATCATGAAAGTGGAAAGAGACTTGAAACGACCCAGACGGTAAACGTTATATCGGGGAACAAATTACGAGAGTCGCACAGTGGAAGAGACCAAGGATTTGACGTCATCCCCAACTTGTCACGAGAACAACACACGGAAGGAATCGTGTGAGACAAGCTACTACGTATTTCCGTCACTCTCAAAACAACCTTCATTTACACAGTCTGTGAGATGCTGAGGAAGACGTGCGTGATGTACACTTTCCCTCAGCTGGAGGATGTGACAACGGTCTTGTCTCCTTACTTGAGAAACCCCACAGAGGAATGGAGAAAGAGTGGTAACAGACGTGAGTGAAACAAGCTACGGAGAGATGGGATGAAGCCCTCAATCTTCCCACTCTGGAAGAAAAAGGAGAATAAGAATTCATTGAGACTGGAACAGGAGCCATAACAAGAGTTCACAACTGGATTCTAGGCAAGAGAAATGTACATAGGGACGTGAAGAAGTGTACAGAGAGACGTGAGCTGTGGTTCCGTGAAACAAGCTAAGCCAAGAGGAAATAAAGGTCACAACTACTGAAAAACTTTACGACTGTAAAGCTGACACAGGTCAGTTGTTTAATCTAGTAAAGTGTCTCATCTTCCCAGGTAAAACTCTCACTCTAGTGTTTCATCTTCCCAGCTAAACTCTCACTCTATCAGCTAAATATCTCACCCACGTCTCGCAGTAAAGCTGGGTTCACCGTGCGTATATCATCATACAGACGCTCGAGGAGACGAGTTGTAGTGCCACAAACCCGACTTACATCTGCTATACGATCAGAACCACTGGCAACGCTCCCGACACCTAGCGTCGTACATAACATTCTCCATCTTACTTCTGACTAACATGTAATACCCACATCACCAACATTGTTGTTGACGCCAGTGCCTTCTCCCACGAAGCCCCCTCTGCTAGCCCTCTACTACCAAAAACGTCCACCCTTCCACCAACAACCCTCCACCACCACACCACCACCAGCCCTCAACCACTACCACCACCACACAACCAACAGCCCCCCCTCACCCCATCACCACTACCAGTCCTCCACCAGCACCACCACCAGCCCTCCACCACCACCAGAGGACCGACCATCTGCTGGTCCTCCCGTCGAGACCCGCCAAGAGGTAATGGTGCCAGGTTCTGAGTCCTCGCTGCGTGGCGCTTGTGGCCCGCCATTCTGCGTGTCTGTCGGTGTGCTTGTACCCACTGTGCTCATCCCTTTGTGCACTAATCCAGATGGGAAAATCCTGAAGGGGCATCTGTTGCCCCGCGTCGTCATATTTTTCAAATTAAGAGAGCCATCATTGTCTCCTGCCTCGTTGTCTTCGGTGCTGGGAGGGCCGTCGCCCGCTGGGGTTGCCGGTGCCTGCTGGGAATATTGTCCGGCCCTTGTGGGGGTCTGGAGGCGCCGCTGCTCGCTGCCTCATATCCTCGCACAACCCTGCCAATGGCTGCCTCGGAATCACCATTTGCATCAGGACCTGCACGAGAGATTCCATAAGTTCCCGCGCGACCGACCTCATCTTCCCTGTGTCGCGGCTGTGGGGATATATGTGCCGACTGGAGCAGTCCAATCTCCTCGCTGGAGATGAGACACCGAAACACTGATCAAATTCTTCGGGGAAATCTGGAAGTGAATTAAGATTGAGTGGAAAATGAGAGATTATTCAGAGGTAATTTTTCATCATATTCGTTGACTTTTTTTTTCGGATGGCACCAGAAGCAGACGATGTTCCTTCATTTCTTTGGAGAATTCTAAAGCTCCACATGAGGCTGCTTTCATTTCATTCTCGTCTGTATACTGGTCAGCTACAGCAGCCGATGTGTTGCTGTGGTATGGCTGTGTAGCTGTTGGGACGACAACCTACAACACGGGATGAAATACGTAAACCTTGTGCAGTTAATCAATCACATTTTGATCATATTGAGTTGGTAATCGTTCCTTTCGTAATGAGACATTGATTTTGGATTTATTTGAAAAAAATTATGTCCGAACAATGATACCAGGGCAACTCGCGGCCCAGCTGGGAACCTGCATCCATTCTTCGAACCTCAGTTTATGGTCGTTATTCCCAAGATTGCCTTTGTGAGGGTGAGGCCGTTGAGGATCATCCAAGCTTGGAGACACCGCAGATAAACAAGACCCATCCTGGCGTAAGACACGACCCTGATCAAGAACAAATGATGATCGTTAGGCCAACTACCGATGAAGTGCGCATCCCGCAGCTGAGGAACTCTAAGGGGAACCTGTGGGCTGGGTCTTCCCTTTGTCGTCCCCAGCAGGTCCCTCACCATCCCTCCTGGACCTCCCGTCGAAGGCTTCATGCTGCCCTTGTCAGTGCTGAGAACACTTGGTCGTCATCACCTGCCGCTTCCTCCTCGCTTGCCGCCCTTAGTGTCACCGGGAGGTTTTGTCCCTGGTAAGGGCCATTGATTATTCTAACTCGGGAGGAGCACCTCTCATATCGGGTGGTTCTCGATGGTCCTTCGTCACAGAGGCTGGAGGGCCGCCGAGGGTGTAATCGGACTAACCGCCGCCTTTTGAGTTCCGTTGCAATGTGGGAACCAAGAGCTTTTGAGACAAGTGCACTGATGAGTGCTATATGGTGCCCCCTCTGGAGCCACACACACACTGGAGAGCCCTCTATTATCACAACTTGTGGGGTAGATTGTGGCGCACAGGCGGGGCGTGACCCCACCACACAAAAGACAGGCACAAACATACCTCCTGAAGAAGATCCTCATCTAGAGTCTAGATGCTCCCACTGCTTCTGTACACTGATCTAGACAGATGGGAAGACGATCCTGCACGAAATGATTTACCATAAGGCATTTGCCAAAGTCTGGAAATAAGAAATCATCAAAATTTAGGGAAAATTTATGATTTAACCTCCTTTCAGGAAACTCTATACCTCCCTTAATTCTCTGTATTTCAGTCACCAGTTGACAGTCATGCCTTCCCATCACTTTACATTTTATTTTTTTTGTTTCTAATGATCTTATGTCCAAAGAGCAGAAGGATAAAAGTAAGCAGATCACAGTACTCCCACACCTCACCAACGCGTGATCGCGTCCCCCCTCCCCTCCTCCTTGGGAACTCCACAAAAGGAAGCACTTGAAGCCTCACAGGGCCAGCGGTGGGCGCGGAACCCCCTCTGGTCCACTTCCAAAGGATGCGATTCCTCCTAATTGATGCGAGCCCCTCCCGCCACGTTTATGGCCACTTGGAGCCTGTTTTTAATATGGTGAGGCAACCTCAAGCACCTATATAATAAGTGGAAGCTTTGCGTATTGATGAAACTCCCTTCAGTTATGTTCTTCATCAACTGTGTAGCCGTGAGAACACACAGCCAGGGACCAAACACCTCCTCCTCTACTGACGCCGGCAAAATTACCATAAATTATCCCGTTATGATAAGGAAATAACGTTTTCTTATCATTATTTCCTTTATGAGAAGCGTTGAGCCTGTGGAGCGCTGATGATCCTCGATATAACTACACAATCTGTTGTATTTATTATCTTGTTTATACCCTACGAACAACAAACTGACGTGTGTTAGTACACACACTTCTCTCGTGTACTCGCTCGTTTTTTATGCTGTTTAAATACATTTTCTGTTGTATGTAACCGATGTTCCTGCTCGTCTTTTGAGGAAAAAACTCCTCCTGACGGAGGCTCGTCAACGGTGCCTGGCGGTGGCCGGCCGCATCACCATTGGACGGTGGTGGTGCGAGACACGACACTCCTGGGATGTGGACGAACTGCAACACAGTGACACTGAGGTAGCTCAGAAGGGCGCACACCTCACACACGTGTAGCGGGCCCGGCCAGCCAGAGACGGGGAAGGAACACTGAGATATGCAGAGATGCAACGTTTAAACTACTAAAGAGCAACACACATTCTCCCACGCTACGTTCAGAAGACGTCGAATCGTCACTAAAACTCCATCTAAAAAAGAGCTCGAAACATATAAACAACCATTGTTTAACAATTTTACAGAAATTTGGATTATCATGGCATAGGAATACATGATGCCATCTGGGAAAGCTAGATAAAAGACGACTTAACACTCTATGCGAGATTTCTCGCAGGATAGAAAACGTAAATTAGATTCTACTTTACGTAGAAGGAGAGAGGATAGCAGGACAGATGGTTGGTTGGTGGTGATCAGGTCCTGTCCGCGTCTGCATACCATGTACGTCCAGCCTAAGTGACCTTGTCTGTGGCCCCTGGATCCACGTCAGCCCACGCCCGCCGACCACACCTACACCCAGTAAGAGCTGAGGTGTTGATGTAACTCCTGGCGAAGGCTGGAGAGCGCCATTAGTCGGGATCTTTCGTTCCACACAGGCTCCACACGCGGCCACCAGCGGTACTCCAGCACACGGTGGCCAAAATGGCCGTGAGTCCATCGCCCATGACACTCTGGAAAAGGCCTTAGTTCGATACCAGCTCATGTTTGTTGTTGCTTGTAGAATATTACTAAACTGGGGAAGCGTATGACTTTGTTGGTGACTTTTTTCTGTTGCTGTCAATCCATTGGTTGCGATGTCTGTTTTTTTTCCCACCACCACTAAGCTCTGGAACTCTGTACCTCTTCTTCATGTCTTTCCTCCCACCTACGACCTGACCCTCTTTAAGATAGAGGTTTTCTAATGCCTCTTCAAACTCTCAGACTGTTTCTGCTGTTTTCTTGTTTCTGGGTTAATGAATGTGGAATAGACAGTATTTCCTAAACACTAGTCATTCTGCATCTTATCTTTTTCCATACTTGATCTCCGTTTCCCG
>JAUTXX010003563.1:0-10144 GCA_032273605.1 Panulirus laevicauda
ATAATAATAATAATAATAAGAATAATAGTAATAACAATAATGATATCTATTTCGGAGAAATACTGTACAAGTACAATAGATGTCCATTGCATGAAAACATTACGAAAAAAATTACATAAAGAAATTACAGTGACTAGAAATCTATCGCTATAGCAATTCCTAAGTTCGCTCAAAGATCTTAGGTCGCATATAAATAGGAACGACATACAGTATAATGAAGTGCAGAAACTGCGAAACATGAATACTTATACTTTAACATAACATTTATTAAATTTCTCACAATAAAGTTACTTCTTGAGCACAAACCATAGTGCATTTGTGTGATGTGTTGACATCATACCAATTTTTTTTAAGACATGACTTAGATATTCATACTTGTTCACAAAATCAAAGCTGCACCATCAAGGTTGACTGATGATCGTGAGTTTTCCATTGTCTTACCTGTTTGAAATTCTATACATTTTGTCTCGTTAGTGATGAAAATTCATTTTCGCATTGATATGAATGTATGTCTGGTATCGACTAGATACAGTAAACTGGACAGAGGCACAAAATACCACAAATCATCAACATAGATGAGGTGGTTAACAATGTTCTCATTAACTGAACACCAACCTTGATCTCATTCAGTTTATCAGAGAGTCCCTCCACATAAATGTTAAACAAGTATGGAGACAATACTCCTCCCTCCTTCACACTACACGTTCTCATAAATGGTTGTGACGCAGCATCCCCTCCAATACACACAACTGTTGTAAACGGAACCACACACGTAGTATATCTATAATATGTACAAGTACGCCTTTATTTGACAAGATAGTGAATAAGTCTTCACAACAGACCTTGTCAAATGCTTTACTCCTGTCCATGAAACAGGCATATATGAGCGTTTTTTTTACTATTGTATGATATAACACCTTCTAGTTATATCAGAATCAAAGAGGACAGTGCTATAAGCCGATGATTGCTCAACACTGATATGTCTTTAATCTTATCTTTAAGTAGTGGACGACAATAGTTTTAGATGAAATGTCTGGTACATGTGAGTGGTTCAGACAGGATGCAAATAACAGACTAAGCAGGACATGAAGAGTTGGGTGAGTATACACTACATGCTCTGGTGTAAGTCCGTCATGACCCGGACTACTCGGCCTGTTGACCATTGCAATAGCTGCTCTGATGTCGTTCACGGTAACCGAGACACGTTGGCGTGACCTCGTCATGTCCCTCCACACCAGCCACGTCAAAGTGCGTAGGGTCATTGAACAAGGCACTGTAGATCGCCCTCCACAACTCAGTAGCATTACATTGTGTAACACAGATTATGTTCCTGAGTAGCGTTATTTCCGAGTTGCTTATGCGTAAAAAGTAGAGAAAAGGCTATCAATCCCTTCAAACTTTGTTTTTGCGACCAGGACAGTGATGTTTTGAATTTTACTTATTTCCAGCTGGACAACGGGCGAAATTGCACATTTCTATTCACATAAAGTCATAAAACAACATTTAAATCAAAATTGAAATGTGTTTACACTAATGTTAAACAAAAGTGATTACAAAAGATTTAGAGGTGAGTCGTTTCTCCTTATTTACGATTGTACTATAAATCACTTTCACGAATCAGACCCCAAGTATAATCTCCCATCATGTCCTCGTTATATGTTCCTTGTTGGCGACGTTCAAAGGCTAGTATATCTGATGGGAGCGCTCGCCTTGCTCCTCCGAATATTCTCCCAAGTTCTCCTTGAATTTTTCGATGAGCGTCAAGGATTTGGACTTTGAGGAAAGTAGTGGTGAGATGAGGGCAGTGGACGAAGGATGATGACAGGGAATGGAAGAATTTGCTAGTAGAACAGTGGTTGGACACTAGCAGTGGTTGGTGGAGGATAGTAGTAGTAGGAGGAATGTGGCGTAAGGAGAGCTGTAGCGTAAATAAAGTAGTGGTGGAAGCAGAGTAGTGGTGGGAGAAGGGTAGTGGTAGGAGGATCAGGAGAAGGTTATCTGTAAGAGGAAGATATTTATGATGGGAGGAGTGGTGGAAAAAGGGTAATAGTGAGAAGTGGGTACTGGTGGGAGGAGATGCTTATGCAAGAAAAGCAATGGTGAGAGTTGGGTAATGATGGAGGGAGGGTAATTACTGGAGAAGAGTATTGGTGGGAGGATGTTAGTGGTGTGTGGAAGGTACATGTGTTGACAGGATCGTGCCTGGAAAAAGGTATAGGTGGAGGAAGGCCACTGGTGGCGGAAGGGGTAGGGTAATGTGGGAGGAACTACTGGCGAGATTACGAAGGTATTGGCACAAGGAGGGTGTAGCTGGAAGAGGTTATTAGTGAGAGGAGAGAATTGGTAGATGAAAAGTAGTGGTAGGCGGAGGGTAGTGATGAAGGGGTAATGGTAGGAGGAGAGTAATGCTGGAAGAATAGTGGCGGTGGGAGGAAGGTTTTTGGCGGGTCGCAAATCAGACCAGCACAATGCTCACGAAAGCGGCAACGGTTGCGGCAGCCTAGTAGCATTGTGACTGCGACTCCTGAAACTCTAGCTCCTTTAAGTGGCTACCCAGTACAAGTCACATAGCAGCTGAGAGTCAGGGGTTGCCTAAGCTAGTTTACTGGCTTAGCTAGACAACTGCCAAAGGGTGGTTAAGGACTGATACACAGCTGCAGCCTCCATCACCTGACTGCGGTCCTTTGCTGTCTACAGGCAGCAGTGCTGCGTGAAACCTTCCCAGACGTCTACTCTTGTCACGGGTTTTCTTTCCGTGGCACCCGTTCCGCTGAAAAAGGTCCTTCGGGAATAGCTTACCAGCCATTGTTGTTATATCAGGTGCCAACAGAAGCCAAAGGGGAGCGGCTGATGACTGCTTTCCCACTTGCTCACATTGTGGGAACACATTCGTCAACTATCGGGGCCGTAGGGTCCACGAGAGGCGGACACATACCAACTCCTTCCACCAGGAGTTTGCGACACGGCACGTCTTGTCTAAGATGATCCGAAGAGGAGATAGAGCTCCTCGCAAGGGCAAAGGCGACGATGGCAGCAGGTCCCTCTTTAGTAGCCGGACAGGGCCTGTGCCAGCAATAACAGACAACTGTTCCTTGCCAGACGGTTGAGGCAATCAAGGGCTTCAAATGGAAGGCATCATACAAGTCCCACGTTCATGAGTTGATCCTGAACGTTAACCCTCGCCACGAGAGCGGTGTAGGTTGGGAGGTGGCGCGTAGTGTGTGTCGGGTGAGAAACGTGTACCAGCGAACATCAGAGACAACACGCGGAGTGGCACCCATGAGGAGGCACCGTGTAAGCAAAGGCGTGTGCGTGCCAACTCCGGTGGGGGAGGCTCCAGCGGTGAGGGAGAGGGGACTGTCCTCGATAGGGGAGAGCCTGCCGTTCCTGGTGGTGGTGGAGAGTACACCACAGTTTAATCTGTCCCCGACGCTCTGCGGGACCCCCAACCTCAATCCGTTGCCTCTTTTGTCGCGGAGACTGTGTCTTACCTTAACACGCTAGGGCCTGGCCCCATCAACCCTGTGTGGGACGAAGAGTGCTAAATGCCGTCCTCGTGCATTTGCGCCTAGGGACAGCCTCTCCGCCAATAGGGTAGCCGTAGAATAAGCCAGAATGCGAGTAAGTTCCTGCGACTCACCCTCAGGTAGCCAGAATCGTGGTGAGGGAGGAGCAGGACAACCAGCGAGCGCGGGCAATGATCGCTGGACTCACGGGGCTCCTGCGCGCGGAGACCAGCTGCGCAAAGAACAGTACAAAAAAGTACAGCGGCTTTATCGTTAGAATAAGTCGTTGCCCTCTGGATAGGTCCTTAAAGACGAGTGGGAGGTACCGCCAACAACAGTTGAGCGGGAAACCCTCTACCCCCTTTTGGGAGGGAGGCCCTCTTCTCATGGCCATCCGAACCGGACAGACGTGCTATCACCTAACACGCGAACCAATGGCAGAAGTTCTAACCTTAGGAGAGGTAGCACACCATCTCAAAGCCACTAAAACATCGGCCTCCCAGTCCCGACGGAATGCGGACAAAGCTCTTGAGATCTATTCCTCCGCGGGTGCTCTGCAAGATGTTCAATCTGTGGATCGCCACCTCTACACTGCCTGAACCACTCAAGGCGAATAGGACCGTACTGATACCTAAGGTACCAAATCCTACAGAGCCTAAGGACTACAGGCCGATTACCATCTAGTGCACTGTAGTCCGTCTGCTCCATCCATAAGATTCTAGGCAGCCGCATCTCGAGCCTCGTCCAGATCGATGGAGCTCAAAAGGCATCCGTTCCTGTGGACAGATGCCTTGAGAATCTCACGATCGTGGATAAGATAATCGGTCATGCGCGGGCACATTCCCACATTGTGCACCTGACATTCCTCGACATGGCTAAAGCATTTGATAATGTTAGTCACAGCACTATCGAACCTGCCATGTCGCGGAAGGGAATTCCTGCTCCTGTCAGGGTATATATCATGTCGACGCACGACCAAGCCTTCACACACATTTAAGGCAGCGGCGAGATGTCGGTAGAAATCAAAATGAGTCGTGGGGTCAAGCAGGGCGATCCCCTATCACACATTCTTTTTAACCTTGTGATCAATGAATTAATCACAAGGGTTAAAGAATTGGATGTGGGGATAAGATTTGGAGATCAAAAGGTGCCAATACTTGCCCTCGCCGATGACCTGGTTCTGGTGGCGCAGACGGCGGGTGGTCTGCAGTAGGCAATTGGTCCCTCAGCATGGAGACCGATGGCAAGCACAAGGCTTGGTACGTCAAAAATAGGACGTTCCAAGTCTTGGCCAATGTTATCGGCTCCACGGACGCTGAGGACGATTACAAGTACTCTGTGCTCTCGTCGGGATAGGGGGTGCGCGCAAATCCTATGGTGCTCTGCTTGAAGAGGGGCTTACAGACATCACCAGGGCCCCTCTAAAACCTCAGCAGAGGATTACGATCCCCGGATATCACCTCGCACCCAAACTTATGCATCGCCTTTTGCTGGGGAGGTATATAAGACAGTTAGCGTGTATGGATGAGCAGGTGAGAGTGGCTGTTCGCCGTTTTCTCCTCCTGCCTCATGACACGCCCTGCGCTTTGTTCCACCAAGCGGCAGGGGATGGTTGTTTGGGAGTACCTGATTTTGTCTCGACCGTCCTGCTAAATAAACAAGCCAGGTTCAAGAAATTGCTTACTTCGTCTGACTCGGTGATTCAGGCGGCGGTCTGGGAACCTGCAATATTAAGGAAGTTGCAGGGTTAGTCGAGCCCCGCATGCATTACTGGTCGACAGGCAAGCAATAAGACCGAACGATCGCACGCATGGTGATCTAACCACCTTAGTACCTGCGACGGGTACGATCTCGCTCCATCTGCTGCTGTACCACAAGTCAGCAGATGGGTCACCACTGGGACCCAACTCCTCACGGGCAGTGACTATGTTAAGGCTGTCCAAGTGCGATTGAGAACACCCCACCACCGCCAGGGCTAAAAGAGGCCGACCTGAGATCTCCGGCCTCTGTGACACCCGTCACAGGCTTGATAAAATTGGGCATATCTCGCAGATATGCCCACGTACCTACACGGGTCGGGTGAAAAGGCATGACAACATCAATGCCTTTTTCAGCAGGACGGTTGAGGCAAAAGGGTTACAAGGTGATCTGCGAGCCTCGTATTTCTGTTGCAGAGTCCTTCCGGAAGCTGTGCATCGTGGCTTCCAGAGGGTCAGAGGCTTGCAAGATCGATACACGTATCTGGAGTTTGCTTCGCGCTCTCAGCTGCACACCAGCACAAGTGCAGCTATTATGGCAACTCGGAAGTCCTTCAGGGCGGACGGGAACTCAGCAGTAGACACCGTGCACGTGACATCTGCCACACTCAATAGGCGAGGCGCATAGTGTCAAGAGAGTGCGAGTGCTCTCAAAGGGTTAGGGCTTTCTTACCGGGGCCTGGAGGTGTGCTCCGTGGAAGCCCTAATCTGGACCCACTCCCTTTACAGGATGTGGTACAAGAACACAGGTTGATAATCGGTCGTCTACCTCGTAACATCTGGTGTTGGCCCTCGGGCTACGAGGGTGGTTCTCCCATTTGCTTGCTCGTTGGTGATGGTTTGCTGTTCGTCCCCCCGAGGCTCTCATGGCAGGTACCAGTTCCCGATGGCGGTTCGGCGTGGCGGGGGAAGTAGGCGTCTTGGCAGGATAGCCTGCTACTCCTGTCCGTTAAACCGCACTGGATAGTGAGCGGTGCTAGAAGCTGGACTGTGGTGGTCTTTAAAGTAAGGTAAGATATGGCCCAACCACTTTTCGTTCTGCTTATGTCTTAGTCTTTCTTCTGCCTTTGCTATCAGCAGTCTGACTTAATGTCTTCCCCTTCCTGATCTGCACAACTTCGGCGAACCAACCTCTTCTTTCACTGTCGACACATGTAAATAGTCCTTACCTTACTGACTTGCACTCCCTATATCTAGTTTTCAGCAGTTTTACTAACAATTGGAAATAGCAAGAAAAAAAGTTATGGTTGGAAGGTGGTAGTGGGAAGAGGTGATAGTGGGAGTATGTGATGGTGGGAAGAGGGTAATAGTGGGAGTGTGTGATGGTAGGAAGAGGGTACTAGTGGGAGTGAGTGATGGTGGGAAGAGGGCAGGAAGGAGAGGTAGTGGTTGGAGCTTCAGGAGGAGGTTATATATGGGAGGATGGTGGCGTTAGGAGATCAGTGGTGGGAAGACATTACTATTGTGAGGATGGTAATTGAGGAAGTAGGGTATTGATTCGAGGAGGTTAGTAGTAGTAGGAGGGTAGTGGTGGGAGGAGGATAGCGGTGGAAGTAAGATAGTGGCATGATGACGATAATGGCAGAGGGGGTAGTGACAAGAGGAACAGTGGTAGTAAGATGGTAATGGTGAAATGAGAGGAAAAAGGTGGGTATTGATGGAAATAAGGTACTCTCTTCAGAAGGGTAGCAGAGGGAGAAGAGTACTGATGGGATAAAGTTAATTGAGTCAGGAGGGCAATGACCAGTTGAATAGTTGTGGGAAGAGGTAGTGGTGAGAGATCTTTGCCGAAACAAGGGTAGCAGTGGGAAGAGGGTAATGGTGGTAGGCTGGAAGTTGTGGGAGGAAAGAACCGGTGGGAGGAGGGCTGCAATAGACGGAAGACAAACTTATTTCTCCCACCAGATGCATAAACTTTCTCTTCATCCCATAGCAAGCCTGAACCACACATTCTCCTCCCAGCACACCTCCTTTCTTAACTGGCCCCATCAACTGGTTGAACAGACCAACAAACTTATTCAAGTACACCAGAGCCCCTCAGCCGACACTATCAGCTGGTTGGGCAAACCAAAATAAGCTCATCCCAGCATACCAGAGCTTACCAACCGACCACATCAGCTGGTGTAACGGACTAACACAATCTCCTTCCTGCATGCTACAACCTCCTCTTTTGCTAGTCATTTACTTACTCAAACAATAATGGCTGCCGGCGTTACAAGTATCATAAGTAATATATGATGGCAGCTTAGATGGTGTGCGTACCACTTCTGGTACGCGGAAGCCGTAAAAATAGTACTTCTTTATAGTCATAGTAGTTTCTTTCATGGGTAAAAGGAGTTGTAATTACATGTATTTACGTGTTAAGGAATTCTGTATAACTTACTCTAAAAATCATTTCTTGTTATGTTGAATTATGTTACAAGCGTAATATTAGATCAGGTTCTCAGTATCTTATCTTGTTAAATTAGATTTCTAGATGCAACGTGGCACACAAGGTAATGGAAAGGACCTCACCGACACTCAACTATACTGTGGCTTCGTATATACTGTCACTGATTATACACGAAAATATCCTTTAAGTTCTGTAACTCTTCATTCAGGATATGTCTTGTACACATCAATAAGTGTGACATTTATCCTTCCACGTAATCGTAGACTGACATACAGGATATTGTTCGTTACTGAATAATGTCTCCTACAACTGGCATTGGTGAGAATGTAATTTGGTGGCAATTTGGTGATTAAAAAATTGGTTGACGGACCGTAAACAAAAAGTATCGATTGATGGTCAAGCTTCAGAATGGTTAGACATACTAAGTAGTATGCCACAGGAAGCAGTTTTGGGATCAGTTCTTTTTGTCTTATATGTTAATGACATTGATATCAACATTAACAGACGATATTGATCTGGGAGATTTATAAACAGATATTGAACGTTTACAGCTTCAAAGTGACATAGACATTGATTATCTGGGTTCACATGTGACGAAGGAATTATCGGTAGGTGCACTTTTTTACAAATCGATTATAAAGATGAAAAGGCGAGACATAGTATGTATTCCGAGGAGGAAAACATAATTGTAATAATATCTGCTGATATGAAGCTAATAATAGTGTACAAGAGCTATAAAAAGGGGCGAACAGAATTCTTGGATTCAGATGCAGAGGATTTCTAATTTACGTCGAATGAAATCATTTACTAGCGTGTTTTCACCATGATTATTATATTCAGTTTAGTTCACTTTATTTGAGAAAAGACGTAGACAAAATGGAGAAAGTATAGTGGCGAGCAGTTTAAATGATTACTGGAATGAGAAACAAATTCTATGAGAGCCGACGAAACAACTTAAGACTTTACTTCATAAAAGAGAATGTTGAAAGGTGGCTTATTATATAAATTCAAAGTTATCAAAGATTCTGATAGTCACGATCAAAGCAGCAGTTTTTTAAGGCCATATTTGTCTGATTTCACTCACAGTAATGGATGCAAACTCATATGAAACGATTTACTTTGAACGAGGTAGAGCACCTCATCAAGACAGTTGCTAACATAAGGAACATTTATCCGTTAGAGTTATTGCAAGCAGCGCCATAAATAGGTTAAGAAGAGACTTGATAAATATTTCGTGCAAGCTCATGAATTACAATAGCTGCCCTGCCTTAGTTAAGTGTAAAGTTTGAGTTATTTGTATGTTTTTCTACTCTTACCAAATATCTTCAGTTGCTTGCCAACATCTTAGATTCTGGTCTCTTCCATATCTTTTCACACATTTTACACAACACATACATCCACCTAAGAGGCCACTACCCTTCAGTTAAACAGGAGTCGCACTATGCCAGTAGTGTCACCTCTAGCACACACACACCTGACTAGTACCAGTAATTGCACACTCGAGAACAGGCTGTCATTGGGCAAGAGGCCTTACCAACCTTAATATTGGAGAGTCTTTATATAAACATACTCTTCCTTTCACAGGCATTATCGAAAGAACCCAGTGGTCTGTTGGTACTTTAATCTCTTTTTATTTCTTCTATCCTTTACATAAGCTTTGAAAGAGCCTAGTGGTCTGATTGTTTTTCAATTTCTTTGTAATTTTTGTTTTCCTTTGCATAAACCATGAAAGAACGATTTCGTAAGTATTATATATCACCTGCAAAGCACTCCTGATCTTCCTATCTATATGCAGTTATGTATGCATATATATGAGTTTGTTATAATGCTTCCATGAGTTTTAGTCCTTGTGACTCTGTGGGAAAGGTATAGAAGCCTCCATCCAGTTAAGCATTTTTCAAAATTCATGGCAAAATGAAATCTCATGCATTATGTATAAAGCATCACGCACGCTGTGCTCTGTAAACTAAGAACATTGTTATTGTGTTCTGGGCTCAGTGTTTATTTCAATCTTTAAAGTCATCTTTCAGTGAATAATTAATTATTATTCTACACTTCACAACCAGAATTCACAACATATGTTATGCTCGCTAAGAAAATGCAGTTTATTTAAAGAATTTTGACATCAGGAAGGCAACGGAAATCTTTACGGAATGGATCGAGCGTGAAAGCCAGCAAGTTTTGTGGAGCGACCATGAGACCCTCTTCAGTGTAAGAATAATCCAAATCCTTCATCCGCCAATTATCCACTCAGCGCATCCGGAGAGGAAGACGAGAGGTGCAGACGCAAGGAGAAAATGGAAGAGGACGGAAAGGTTACGGAAGGGAGAAGAGAGGGTGAGATTAGGATAGGTGAAGTATATGTGGGATGAGGAGAGCGCGATGTGGGAGAGATAGGGAGGAACGAAAGGGACAACGGAGAGAGAGAGAGAGAGAGAGAGAGAGAGAGAGAGAGAGAGAGAGAGAGAGAGAGAGAGAGAGAGAGAGAG
>JAUTXX010003574.1:9339-19361 GCA_032273605.1 Panulirus laevicauda
TTTCTTTCAAAAGTAGAGGACACTGATTTTTTTTTCATACTTGATTACCATTTCCCATGTTAGTAAGGTAGCACCAGAAACAAATGAAGAAAGGTCATATCAGCTCAAATTCATTCTTTCAATGCTCCTTATCCAGGCCTCACAGACCATACTGAATGAACTGGAGACCCTTAGATAAAATATGTCAAAACATTATCTGCCTTAGCGATATAGCACAAAATGTATCTATTTGTAATGATTAAGCTTTCTCTCATCATCAGAGCAAAATGGTAAGTGCAGCCACTTTTCCAAACACCCTAATCATTATTCATTTTCACAAATGGTGACCTAAGAAAAAAAGCTTGTAGTTGGTTTGTATCTTCCATGCATTAGGAAAATGTCCAAAATACATCACAAAAATACCTAAACCACTTCAGCTTTGTGTCCATTCAGTGTGTCTTTCAGAAAAAAGGTACCTTTTGCCACGAGATCGGCCAGTTAGACAGCAGTGTTAGCAGTGCTAAGGCGTCAAAATCTGTTTACACTGCAGCTGAGCTAATTAACAGTCCTGTTAATTTCTTATAACTCAAAAACAAGCGTATGATGCTGACGAATCTGCCCTGCATTGGCGTTGTATGCCAAGAAAAACCCTTGCCCAAGATACTGAGGAGTCCCCATCTGAGGGTAAGGATTCCAAAGATAGGGCAACAATTCTTTGCTGCAGCAATGCTGCAGGAACACTAAACCAAGCTGATGGTAATTGGTAAGACTGTTCACCTGAAGGCCTTTAAAGGGGTCAATTTCTGTTTTCTGGCATTTTCTGTGGTTTGGCAATGGCCAGGTCCCAAGGTTGCCGGTTTAAAGAGGTACAACCTGTACTTGGTGCTATGCATACTTCGTGCAGTCTTCAGGATCTTCATCCTCACAGCCTCGGTTAAATCATCATTTTCAAGTGCAAAGCAATAAGCATCCTTGGCTAAACCTGTTTAAGAAGCATGTACATTAGAATGTTTCATACTTCATCCACCTGGCAATGAACTGCTATAATGATACACTATGTGGATTCTGTATCAGGATATCCCTGGCCATTAAGAAGTGGATTCTGTATCTGGATATTCCTTGCCATTAAGAAGTCTCACAGGACTTCTCTCTGATCAATGTCCAAATATTTTCCCAGGACTGGAACTCTATTATGGAATCTTTTCAATCAACAGGTCTTGAAATGTACTACTGTAATACAGATGTGTACTATGAAACTGATGTGATGTATCAGTGATATCTGCAAATAGAATCTGATGGATGAAATGAATACACGAGGTGCTCTTAAAATTCAAACTGATGCATTACGCATCAGTCAACACTGGGTAAAAGTTCATCACAGATAGACTGTAAAATAATTGAACCATCTCATATGTCTTCTTACAGCAAATGGTTAAACTACAGTTCTTAGAAATTTTTTAGAACAGTCCAGTAATGTCTTATCCCATATTATTCAATTTAAGAAAAAGCTAAAGGTTGTTGAAACATAGGATCTTCTTGCTGATGCTATTCCATCTATCTCTATCTCTGACACCTGTTCCCTTCTAGAACTCCCTCAAGAGGGTGGCCACGGCAATGGAGTCTCCATAATTAGCGAACTCCAGTGCCATTTCTTAACCTTTATTGCCTCACCCTTAACAGACAACTAGCAGAGGACAAGTCAAGTGCAATATTTGCAGGGCTCCTATCAAATGTTCTTACTGACTTTTTCTATGTAATGCTCCTGCCTAATATTCCTACCAACTAGTTCTACCTGTTTCCAACTAATGCTCCTACCATTTTGCCAAAAGGCAGGGCAAGCACATAGCATTCACCACATGAAAAACTAGTTATGAAGAATGTGTTGTGTGAGTTAAGTATTGCTAAGCGTTATGTGTGAGAGAGATTGTATGTTTGTGGACAGAATGCTAATTGTCCACATGTGGGTTAGGCAGAAAGAAAAGACAGCTAGTTGATGTAAAGATCCTAAATTTCAAATTACCTGATTTTTGGCAAACTATACTGCTTTTAACGGATGTTGAAGTTGCGAATACAAGTGCAAATGCTGGACTATGGAGAAAGTTGAATGATAAACTGGATCATCCATTCAATACAGAAGGGGCATGTGCAACAGATGTGATTTAGCATTCCACAACCTCTTCAAAGCTGTTCCTGATACAAAATGATAGATAATGTTCACAGGAGGAGATTGAAATATTTCATAATGTTTTCAGTTCACAATAGATCTGTGAAGAGGGAATGCATCTTGGCATCACTTTCAAGCAGTCTGACAATATATAAGCTGTTTGTATTCCTCAGTATTTTCAAGCCATGTGTTCATATTGCTTATGTAGCCTTCCAGCTTCTGTTGCTCCCAGGCAAAATCTCCTGAACAATGAGGGCATTTACAGAATACATATCAGATACACTAAGAGCATTATGGCAATGGTAGACAAGCCTTATCTGTGAGGTTGAGACACAGCTTGAAGCAGGACCTGGCACACATAAAGATGATGATAAGCAGGACCTGGCACACATAAAGATGATGATCAGTTCAAAGAAGAAACTCGCACAAATACAAAGTAGCACAAGAGCAGAGTGAGAAATCAATTTGTGACAACCTCAGACCAATCATACAGAGCTGTTCACAAGAAACAACTGCAACAAAAATCCTGGGAAACCAATGGACCAAGGAATACTTGCATCCCTGACAGAAATATCAGCAGCCTGCAACTTTCCATCTGTTGATGATATAGCTGAAAGGGCCTACCTTCTCCTTCAAATAATGTAGCATGATTATTATCCAGTGCAACTGACTGAAGATTGTATCTTCTTCAAAGGTTTCTAAGCTAAAAAGTTCAAATGGTGAGATGCAATCGGGTCCATGAGTTGTGTAAAGGTGTGTGTGAGCATGTCTTTCTATGTATACTGATCTTTTATTTTTTTCTATACAGATGAATATTCCACAAGGGGTTGTGGCTATGGTATAAAAAAGATAATGAAATAAAAACTCTGGCTTGAAATGCAAGAAACATAAAAGTAAAAAAAAATTACGACAAAAAAAAAATTTCACAGTTAAAATGTCGCAAAATTAGTAAGCTGTCTTACCTTACCAACAGCAACCACACAGGTTGCCATGTCCAGCACAAACTGGTCTCCATTTCTTGCTGGAGCTGATAAAGAGATAGGATTGGTTCCTATAGCAGCCTGCAAAGAAAAGAGATAAGCCTTAAATTAAAAATATTATCCTGAGCTTAAGATTATTAGTATAAAAATCTTCTGTACTTCACTGACAGAACAGCTACATTCTAACAACAAAAACCCTAACATTCACAGCCTCAACCTCCTTCTCATGTTTTTCTTACAAGGCCATCCAAAAAGATTCTCAAAGGAGAACCACAGTGAACTTTGTTGATACACTCCAACCCACAGCATCAAAGCTCACATTTCATTGCCAACTAAATATCAGAACTGTCCATTTCACACAATAAACAGTCACAATAAACTAAGGCTCCTGACTTGTATGAAGAAAACTCAAAATTGTATTCATCATTCAAATTTCAACACGTTTGGCACTGGATCACAATGCAACCTGGTCTAGCACTGGACCATTATCAAAGGTTACAGAGTGAAAATGTAAAAAGACTGAACCAGGGCACATGAAACATCTGGGTAAACCATGGAAAGGTCTGTGGGGTTTGGATGTGGATAGGGAGCTGTGGTTTTGCATTACACATGACAGCTAGATACGGAGTGTGAATGAATGTGGTTTTTTTGTCTGTTTTCCTGGCAGTACCTCGCTGAAGCAGGGGGTAGCGATCCTGTTTCCTGTGGGGCAGGGTAGCAACAGGAATGGATGAAGGCAAGCAAGTACAAATAAGTACATGTGTATGTATGTATATGTCTGTGTATGTGTACTTTTATGTATGTATATGTTGATATATATGTCTGATTATGTGTATTTATATGTATGTATATGTTGATAAGTATATGTATGCATATATGCATATGTGGGCATTTATGTATATGTACTTATATATGAGTGGATTGGCCATTCTTTGTCTGTTTCCTTGCGCTACATTGCTGACATGGGAAACAGCGGTTATGTATAATAATGATAATAAAAAAGAACTGGAATAACAGAGTGGATGAATAACCATCATGGCAAACTAAAATGAAAAATATCTGAAAACCTCTCCCACCAAAATTATATATACAGGACCAGTACATCCATGAGATTTGCAAACATCAAACTAAATTATAGGCAACTAAGTCTCCTATAACTGGTCTACTGACAGAAATACATTGTACGCAGCATTTACAAAAACTGTCACAAATGTTAACATAAACATAGGCATGAACTCTGAATTAAAATGAATGCAGGTGAAATAGAATTAGAATGCAATAGCTAAAATTTTCAAATGACATGCTCTTAACTAGGAAGGCTGAAAGCTTAACCTAGTTGCTATACTGTAAAACCAAAAGAGTGCATGGGACATTTAAGTCTTTAGAACTCCTGACAAAAGAATAAGGCAGAATTGGGGAAGCATGATGATGCAAAAAATATAAGTTTGCCTTTGGTAATAAGTGGTTTATTATTATCATTATTATCATTATCTTAATATTATTATTATTATCATCATCATCATTATTATTATTATCAATTATTATTATCATTTTGTAATCCCATGACTTTTCCTTGGTTTCCTACAGTTTTTAGGCTTTGCTTCAATCAGATGCAAGGAAGTAATGGAGAAGATTCTTCAAAGAGGTTTTAGGACCTGCAGGTGACTTCACTTGTAGTGTAACCACAGCCAGGCAGAGTCCCATAACATCTCAGTAGTTTGTATGGAGGTAGTGCTTGTGTGAGAGTAAAGTGGAGTATAAGGTTTCTAAAAAGTATGTGGGAGTATATCAGGACTGTGTAAAGTCACCATAGTTGTATGTTTTTATAGACAGGGCATTGCAAAAGATGCAAGTGTAGCAAGGTTATTCATGTGTGCTGCCAAACCATGGGAGTATATCTTTTTTTCCTGAATCACAGCAAGGACTGGGTAACAAGGGTGAGTAACTTTGATGAAGTATTTAAAAGGAGGTTGTTGAAAGCAACTAAGGGTAAGAATAAGTTAACTGTTTCTGACCAGATGTGTAATAACATATGAATAATGGTTGAAAAGGAGAATTATGTAATTCATGAAAATCGTGGCACTTGGAGGTGTTCAGTTAGGATAGTAGTAGCAAGCTGGAGTAAAATCATGTAAAAAAGGGAAATTGAGGGTGCACTGAAAGTTCAGGTGAATGGAAGGAATTTAAGGGTACAATGTGCAAGATGTTTGGTTATCCAAACTCTGACATATGGATTTGAAGATTTTTGTTTTCCTGGGTGGAAAATTATATTAGTAGAATTGGATAACTTGAACTATGTTACTGGAATTAGAATATGTGCAGTCTCTGCAAAAACTTCCAACAATTACCATTTAAAATAGGGCATTCATGCACCGGTTTTGATTTGTCGAATAAATCCAATTATTTGATTATGTTGGAAATACCACATTTCTGGCTGCAGGGTACAGTTTTAGAAATGAAATGACATGATTTGCTGCCTTGGTTACCCCATGGTATTCAGAGTGGAGGGATACCTTTCTGGGTGACATTTTCCTTTTACCTGTAACTAATTATGGGTCTTAAGAAGTTGCCCCAAGAAGGAAAGGCCTGTATTCTTGCATAGAAGCTAGAAAATATATCCACAACTGAGATGTCAAAACATTGACAAGACAAAGTTCACAATCCTTACATTTTTTCTGCTTTCTAATGGCTCCCCTCTCCCCAAAAAGTTGGGTCTGGTCAACCGAAGGAGACCAGTAAGGCAACTAATAAACTGATGAGGCACTGAGTTTACAAAGAGTGGTGGCATGCCAAAATCTAAATGCCAAGCATCACACTAGGGTTTAAATGTCTATGACGTGCCCAGTATAATGGTTGTGTCTGTTGAAATTAATCAATACATTTTCTTACTATTTCAAACCTTCATAATTTCACTCATCCAGGAGTAACAACTTTATTTTTTCCATGGCCACCACTTAAAGTTAAGATGAAGATATTTGTGAGGGAAGTGATTGGTTCTACATGCTTGATCCAGCTCTCTACCTATTACCTTTAACTCCTTTCCAAAAGGTCCCTAGCCCCTACTCTACAGGCAGCCAAAAAGGAAGGGATGCCCAATGCCAAGCCTATGGAACTAGGGCTGAAGATTTTAGTCCTGCAAAATTAATTCCCCAAAAAGATGCATGTATTCATTTTATTCACCCCATGTAAGTGGGAATGCTGTTTAAAATAAGAGACAAGAAATAATTCACAGCCCACACTGACTTGAAAATCAGAACTATCAGAAATGACTGTAATCAAACTTATTACTTTCAGTCAGATATATTTTTCACAATTTATCCATGGAAAACCTAGAAGGGCTGACCCCAATCTCCATAAAATACTAATTTCCCATTGATCTAGCAAATATGGAAAATTCTGTTACCACAAACATGATAAATAGAAAAGTGTATATCCCTGATGCCCGAAAATGGTTAACTGCTATTTCTGCAAACATTAGAAACACTATGGTTCAACCAGTGGAGAAATCCAGTAGTTCACTGGATCAGGTTCAGTGAAGTGCACCTTATAAGGTTATAGTGAGAGCCTTGTATAGCTTGACTCGTTAAGAATTGCAGCAAAGCATACCAAGTTGTAAGATGTGGAAATAGATATGAGGCTCCTTAATTAGTGAAAAGTATACATATATTTCTGATGAAATGATGAATTACCCATCAGCACATTTGAAGAATTGCATTATCTGCAATAGATGGTTCTCTGACCACATTCATACTGTAGTGGTAAACCATTTTGTAATGTGCATTCTCCAGTTCCACAATGTCCATCAAGCTTTGCCATTTTCCAATTGCTGCTTTTTATTTAAGTAGAACTCTAGTTTTGTTCTTTGTTTTGGCAAAACAGCCACACTCAAATTTTAGGTCTGAATCTAAGTTTGAATTTGTACAAGCAGAGAGAGACAAGCTTTGTAATTACCAGTTTCCTAAGATCTCTCTTTCTCTCTCATACAAACAGTATGTGAAGTGAGCACTATGCTCTAACTTTACATTGTTGCAAAATCATGTCATGGTTACTCAGAGGAAGGTAGTCTTTTCCTTCCACATGTTGAAATGCTTAATTGATAATAACTTTATATGTCAAAACCAAGAGAGATCTATGCTAGGTAAAAGCTCACAAATGTAGCTGCTAGTGCACTACTAAAACTGATGCAGAGAAAGAAAATGGATACTTTATTTCTTGACCTTGCTCTGGCATTTGATAAAGTAACCTAAAAGATTCTGTTAGATGAAGTAACAAAACAGAACATGAAATGTATATTAGAGAGATATATCAAGGATTTGATAAACAGAAAGCAAAGTATTGGCATACTGAACTATATCTGATAGGGAAGGTATTTTATCTAGGGTACCTCATGGAATAATTTTACTCTCTACACTATTCATAATCATATCTAATATAGATGAAGAAATAAGAATAATAAAAAAGTATGAAAATTCAGTCTTTTACAGATGATACTGGATCAAATATGATAAGCAAATGAAAAGAAAGACAGAAAATACAGGACTTGATGGAATTCAATGAACAGGCATTTCTATGTCTTATGGAGAGACTCGTGACACAATGGTTAAACCTTTCAAGAGGTCAATAGGAAGGGGGACTGGTGATGAAGACAGTTAAAGACCTGAGAGTAATGAGGTAATGAAACACTGGAGGTTCTAGACTGCAGAGAAAAAAATTTGGCAGTTCAAATGAGTTGAGTGACAATGAGAACTCCCCAGAAGATATATAAACTTATGATCATGATGCTTAGTGCTTATACAAGAAGCTAACTTGAATACAGCAGTGTTTTAAGGAAACAATTAAGGCAAGATGAGGTCATTAAGATTGAGAGTATACAACACATGAAATATTATGAAAGGTTAAAAGAATCTGAACCATACAGTCTAGAAAGATCCATGATAATTATTGTCATTACACTGACACTGCTACCAGAGATGTGCTTATCCAATGTCCATAAAAAACAAATCCAATAACATAGAAACGGAAAAAAATCATGAATGTTTTAATCATGCTATCGCAGCAATTGCATGCAATTGCCAGCAGGTGGTGGCATCCACTATGATATATCATGATGACATCACCCTCTCACTGATATGAAATTCACCACATTTATGATTTATCAAAATGATAATCCAATTTACACACAGTAAACAGCCAATCCCATGAGTGAGGTTGAAGGGGAAACTCAGGTGGTGGTGGCATAGGAGATAGGCAAAGACCAAGTAACCTCCACCACTGGATCATTCCTCCTCCTTTTGAAAGTGATACAACCCATATTCTTATGCTGTAAAATTGTTTATATTTATAAACTGTACAAATTCATATTTTATTTCATTACAAATGCATTTAAAAAAAAAATCATATATTCAGACAGCTTTTTCTGGAAACATCTCTACTGCATCATGATTGCATTTATACAATGTTGTTACCTCACCGATATGGAATCCACCACATTGATAGTAAATAATGATGGTGAACTATTTTAAAAAGTAATTAGTCAACCCCATGAATGAGGTTAAAAGGAAATATTCAGGTGGCAGCAGGCCAGTGGTGAAGGGGTAGCAGGTGCATGGGAGGGAGACAACAGGGAAGATTGGTGGAGGGATACCTACCAATGAGTAACTGTGCCTACAAGATTTAACTGTGATGGCAGAGTTAGCATGTGGTACTCACCACATTACTTGTTTGTCATACAACTGTTTCCCTTGATTTTTGTGCTATTACTCACTTTTGTATTTAGTTTGTTGTATCATGCTATTTTTCTTAGTGGCTACTCCTTTAGCATAAGTGTCTATTTGAGGTTCATTCAGGAGGAGGCATATGGATGGTGGGCATTGAAGTATACACTTCCACTCATTTATTCCAACTTCTTTGGTTGATTATTAATCTTTAATCTGTCTCCTTCTTTTATATCATGTTTAATCTATGTACAGTACATGCCATATTATAACTGTTTGCCAGAAACATTAACAAATCAATATTAGTAATGATAGAGAGAGGAGGTAGTTAGAGATAGATTTACCACCAACATCTGCACTTGTTTGCTCCATCACTATGGGCTCTCACAGCTGGTTTTCTTTGATTCAGTGTTATTGTGCAAATCTCATCCCTTACATGAATTTACATTCAGTTCTTGCACATTATATATCATTTGTTTGTTGCTCATCACAAACGTTATTGAATTGATGTTAGTAAGAGATTAGGGAGGATCTCCAACAAACTTGCAAATGCCCTTCACATCTTTTGTACTGTTTTGATACAATACATTTGTATCTTATATTTATATCAACATTTATTAGTCTTTATGTAATTAGGTGTACTAATTATGAATTTGTTTCATATAAATGCAAGGAACGAGAGATAAAAAGGTGTTGGGTAAGCAACTGAGATTCAGGAATGTATGCTAATCTTTTCCATGTTATTGCGCTGCATATCATTTATCATCCCTGGAGATAGGGAAGAAAGAATACTTCCCTTGTATTCCCTGCTTGTCAAAAAAGGCGACTAAAAGGGGAGTGAGCTGGGGGCTGAAAATCCTCCCCTCCAGTTTTTACTTTTCCAAAAGAAGGAACAGAGAAAGGGGCCAAGAGAGGTTTTTCCCTCTTAGGCTCAGTCCTCTGTTCTTAATGCTACTTTGCTTGCGTGGGAAATGGCGAATACATATGAAAAAAGAAACATATATGTTTTTATTTATTTATTATACTTTGTCACTGTCTCCTGTGTTAGCGAAGTAGTGCAAGGAAACAGATGAAAGAATGGCCCAACCCACCCACATACACATGTATGTACATACACTTCCACACACACCACATATACATACCTATACATCTCAACGTATACATATATATACACACAGACATATA
>JAUTXX010003575.1:0-10144 GCA_032273605.1 Panulirus laevicauda
CTCCAGATCCATATATGATACATACAAATCCATTTGTTTTTCTAAGTATTTTTCACATACATTCTTCAAAGCAAACACATGATCCACACATCCTCTACCACTTCTGAAACCACACTGCTTTTCCCCAATCTGATGCTCTGTACATGCCTTCATCCTCTCAATCAATACCCTCCCATACAATTTTCCAGGAATACTCAACAAACTTATGCCTCTGTAGTTTGAAACACTCACCTTTATCTCCTAAAACTATTTAATAAACAAAGCAGCAAAAAAAATCCAAAAATCTGTACAAATAGTTAAGACCACACTCTAAAATCCATAAAATTCCCAAATCCTAGCACTGACTGGTCTTTGGTATTACAGATTTTCAATATTCTGCTTGCATCAACACAGCATGAAGATATCAAAAGCTTGCCATCCTAAATCTTTTAAATGACTAACATTCCTTCACTGTCTGATGCTCCTCTTACTAATCCTATGCCTCTTCCTGTAATCTCTTTTTGGACTGTCCGAAAAGTGCTTCTTTCTCAGGACACAAGCAAGGTTTATGGTCCAGATGGCATCTATCCCCTTGTACTAAAAGAGTGTGCCTCTGAACTTGCACCTGTGCTTGCTTGTCTTTTCCATTTCTACTAAATCCAGAACCTTTCTTTCTCCTTGAAAACATGCTTTGGTACATCCCATCTCTAAGAAGGGTGACCGTTCTGACCCCTCTAACAATCGTCCTATTGCTTAGACATCTGCCATTTCCAGAGTCTTTGAATCTATCCTGTACTCCCGTATCCTTAGACACTCGAAAATCACAGTCTTCTCTCTGATCACCAATATGGCTTCAGTAAGGTGAGATCCACTGGTGATGTTATTTCCTATCTTACTAATGTCTGGTCATCATCCCTGGGAGATTTTGGGGAGTCATGTGTAATAGCTTCCTCTCCAGCTGATCTATCTCTATGGTTGTTGATGGATCAACCTCACGCCTTTTCTCCATTAACAGCAGTGTCCCTCAAGGTTCTGTTCTGTCCCCCACACTTTAACTCCCTTTTTCCAATGATTTCCTCTCCTTAGATAATCCAATACACTCATATGATGACGACTCAACACTGCATTCATCCACATCCTTCTATTCAGCTACTTCTTCTCTCCCTTGATCTGCATCTCATCTTGATACAGCTTCCTCAGTAAACTCATACTTGGGCAGGATATCTCAATGGGGTACACAAAATCTAAAGTTTAATGCCTCCATGACCCTATTTCTACCAATCTTTCAATCAAAAACTCTTAACAACTCTCATCTCTCTCTCAGTGGTTCTGTAATTCCACCTCTTGACTCAGTAAAGATACTTGGTATTACTGTAACGTCTACTCTTTCTTGGAAACCCCTCATTACAGGGATAGCCAAGTCTGCCTCTAAGAAACTAGGTGTCCTGTTTAGATGTCAAAACTTCTCTTCAGAACAGTTGCTCCCTTCATACAAGGGATTGATTCCTACTTGTATGGAGAACTGCTCTCACATTTGGGGTAGTTGTAGCTCTGTATCCTTATTTGACAGATTAGAGTCAAAAGCAGTCCGACTTATACTGTCCCAGGCTAACTTCCAAACTTGACCCCCCTTGCCCTATGAAGCAATGTTGGTTCACTTTCCCTTTTCTATAGGTATTACTTTGGCTTTTGCTCCTCAGAGCCGGCTGCTTGTGTGCCCCCACTACTAGCTAGACCACGCAACACTCGGCAAGCTGCTGAGTCACATGATTATTAAGTGGCCATCAGCATATCAAGGGTGGCCTTTTGATATCTGCTTCTTTCCCTACAAGTTGAAGCTTTAGAACTTTCTACCTTCTCATGTCTTTCCCAATAACTATGACCTGGCACATTTCAAAAGACAGGTCTTTCACCTTCTCAAAATTTTTTATATAATTTCCCTTGTCTTTTCTTTTTCCATTTCATAATTCTCTCTATATTTCAATTAAGGCCTGGCCTTGATGTGGAGTTTTGTCCGTGACTGGAGCCTTCAACATTAAAAAAAAAACTAGAGAAAAAATGTATATAGGAAGATTCATTACAAGTGAAAACAAGATCTGCATACTAACCTGAGGTTTCCATTACCTTATTAGGTAGTGTTAATGCTAATTCAAACCTCTACCCATAACCTTTTTAATTAATTTATGCTTTCTTGCCATCTGATTGATTTTCTTAAACAGCCAACTAACTGTGGGAGTGATTGTTACTTTGTCTTGGTAGTCAAACTTCCTAGTTACTGTTGGCTAGCAAACAGACCTGTAAGCAGGTTGATACATTCATAACCATCACAATTAATAAAGTCAATACTCTTTGAACACTTCTTAAATACATTTTACCAGGACATATATAACTATGAGTGAATAGCTCAGTTTTCTGTTATTTGGCTATGTGGTCAGTAAACTACTGTATTAATGTAGCTATTCATCACTTCATGTTCAACCAAGTGTATAATGTATAAATTATACTATTTACTCTCTAAACATCCCTGTGTATCTGCATCCGTTTCTAACTAGATTCTAGATGTACCTTACCAAGTGCTTATCCAAGTGTGGAAATATCCAGCACACCTTCATCTTTCGCTCTTCAGAATTTGTTAACTAGTAATTACCATGTCAAGACCTACTAGTTCTGTAATCTCTATAATACCAAATGGGTGCCTAAATCTAATGACCCCTTATTTACTTATTATCTATTTACATTCATCTTCCCAACACAGATGGCAAGTTACCTTCTTGATTATGATAAGAATTACTTTCATCAAGTTTGGAATACATTGCAAATGCTGATATGCAGTGTTTGAAAAGAAAGTCCTTAAAGATTTGTTGAGAGGAAGGTGTAATCAGAAGTCATGATTAACGAATTCCATATAGTTAAATCTCACCTTGAGAGGTCTTTTGTAGTCTGTGACTCCATGATGAAGCAACTGGTTGATGGTATCTTCAACAATGCTACTGCGATGAATATGAATATTCAAGAACTGTACTTGCCCAGGGTCAAACAACCACAACATTGGATTACTGTTGACAACTGCTTCTTGAATTGCACCTTGCATCTGAGGATTCAAAAATGTAAATAAATAATGATCACACAATACTTGTTGAGTTGTATGCTGAAATAGAAATGGCGATTGGGAATTATGTACTTGGATTTAAGAAAGGTGTATACATAAGTATATGTGGGTGAGTGGGGTTGGGGTTAATGGCCATTATTGGATTATATGCTCATTAAAAGGTGTGCAAAGATGATGTTGAATGCTTCTCTAGTCAGGATGACTCATTTTGTGCTGAATGCAAATTAGAGGTTACCTAGGCTGGGATGGAGTCCTATATCCCATCTTCAAAATCTTTTTCTCAGTTGTGGTTTGATTTGCTTTGATGCCTGTCATATCAGGAAGTATGTACTGAACCATGAAAGTCTTCCTTTCCCCAGAAAATCATTCTACTTTCATTTCTGCTCAGAAATAATGAAAGCTGTTTTGAGGAGCCAAGTACACTTTCATATAAGTATGCAGATTTTATTTCTTCTTCTATTGACACATATTTTTGGTCATTAACCAAAAGGATCTCCAACAGCTTCTGTAATTCAATCTTTACTCCTTTTTTCTGACCTGTTCAATCTGCTGCTAATTCTCCAATTGATAAAGCCACTCATTCTGACACCTTGATTTCCTCTAACTCAACTTTGAATGATTAACATTCTAATCCTCCACCCCCTTTCTCCTCACTCTAAATCTATGCCATCTACTATACTTTCCTCATGCAGGGTCTTCCAGTCTCTCTCCTAAATCCAGGTGGACAAGGCATATGGCTCAGATGGCATACTTCCTTGAATTCTAAGGGAGTGTACCTCTGAGCTAGCACCAATCCCTGCTTACCTATTTTTTCACCTGTCTAAAAACCAAAATTTCCCTTCCGTTTGGAAGCATGCCTTGGTGCAGCCCATCCCTTAGAAAGAAGACCACTTTAACCCCTCCAACTATCACCTCCTTGTTCTCACTTCTACTGTCTCCAACGTCTTTGAAACTCTTACTTTCTTAAACACTTAGAATCCCATTCTCTTCTGTCATATCTACTGGTGATCTCTCCTATGTGACTCATCTCGGATCCTCTTCTCTCAGAGATGTTGGTGAAACTTTTGTCATAGCTCTCAACATCTCCAAAGCATTTAACTGGGTGTGGCATAAGTCTTTGCTTCTAAACTTCCTTCCTTTGGTTTCACTGTTTCTCTCTATTCTTAGATGCACAGTTTTTCTATGGAGGTTCCATTACAGTAGTCATCACTGGAGCAACTTCCCCCTCCTCAGGGTTCTGTCCCATCACCTTGTCTCTCTCTTGTCTAAGTCAATGATCTTCTATATTTTACTTTTAACCCAGTTCATTCTTATACTGATGATTCCACTTTATGTATTTCAACTCACTTTTCCTCACCTTTACCTTTAATACTAGTTCTCTTTCTCATACTAACCACATTTCCTCTCTCAATTCAGATCTAAGTAGTAACAGTGTAAAATTTGAGTGCTAAAATGCATTTCTCTCAACAACACAGCATCTGCTTCTCAAGTGCTGGAAGTGTTGTATGAGTGCCATAATCACTTTTCTTGCAAGTAGCTGTTTCACATATACAGAGGTCATATTCACCCGTGTGGAATATTGCTTACACATCTAAGGTGGCTTATCCTCCATCTCTCTGTAAACTAAAGTGGAACCAAAAGCCTTGTTTCATTACTTCTCCTAGCATCTCCTTTCTTCAACTTTCCCCTTCTACACACAGCAATGTTGCCACTCTCTCTATTCACTATGCATTATCTTGGCCTCCCTCTTCCCTTGAAGCTATGAAGCTCATTTCTTTCTTTTATCTTTCCCTCTTCATTTAACCTTTCTTCATTCAAAAGTCTGGCCTACAAAATACTTGCAGAGCCCTGATTAGCTTCAATTTTCTTTTATCATAAAAACCAAAGGTGGAGGAGGAGGCTGTACATCATAAGCCTGATTAACACCCTTTCACTTTAACAACCTCAATCAGTCAGGAAACAGATTTACTCTGAGTCATTAAGTTCTGCTTTTGAATTGCTAGGATCATAAAGATGCAATGAACTGGATGCCAAGCATACTTCTTTACACCATGGTGCAAACTTACCATTTGTTTTACTCAGCATAACACCACCCTCAGTTCTCCTTACACAATCACTATGCTTTTGTGAAGCACAGTCTCAGTTACATTCATATTACGACTTATGACAGCAAGCCTCCAATCATAAGTCTAAAACACCCTATTATTGACATGAGTGAACCTTGCACTAATAAGAATAAAAGAAGAGAATTACACAAAATGGGAAATTAAATGTTTTGAAGTTTAGATATCTACCCAGTGAACAAGCACTTGGCTTACCAACCACAACTTTTAAGAACAACAATGCATGATTATATCAAACTGGCAGCCAAAGGATATTCAGTTTATTAAGAAAGCAGTGGCTATTTTCAGCAAGGGAGATCCTAGAAGAGATCACAGTTCCCTTGTTGCTAAGCTGATTACTCATACCATTAATTGTTAAAACTTCTGCAGCCTCAGCATAAGAAAAGAAAATCAGTGTAACAATTCAAAGGTACAGTCTTAACCCTTTAGACAATAATGTCTGAAAATGTAAGGGGACCTAAGTGTAGTATGTATGTATAATAAGAAATTCAAAAAGTATTTTAGTCTTATACGTTACTGGGAAATTTCATGAAAAGTTAAGTAAACAAAAATATCAAGCAAACTTAACTTGTTTAATGCTGAGCAGACATTTAAAGTTTGCATGCCAGATGACTGACACATTGGCTGTGTCACTGTTGCTGCTTTGACAATTTTATGCTCACCTCAGCATCCAACTGCTAACACACCGAGTTTATGACTCGCACATGAATTTGTTTCCCTTTTATAACAAAACACACTTTATACTTTTGGAGACTTTGCAACATGATATCCGTTGAATAATAACTACTGATTATGTAAAATGTTTCACTACACACCATTGGGTTTTTACATTCTAATTTTCGTATATATCACGAATTCAGTTCATTTAAGATATGATACTATAGGTAGAGATATTGTGAAAGAATGCATGGAATGGTAAGTGTGAGGAAGGCATGTAAAGATTGGTATAAGTGGAGACTCTCTTGCCATGGTCACCCCTTGATGGGAGTTCCCAGTGGGAACAGGCATCAGAGATGAACAGATAGTGGATGAAGTCTTATCAATATCATTAAAAAGCTTATTTTGTAATTTTTTACATATATAAACATTACACATGCTAATTCTGTTGACATTTACAATGTATTCAGTATTTCTTATTATATATCTACTCTTTAAATAGGTTTCTAGTGATATTTACTACATTTAGGAGATTTTCCCTCATGTAGGAATGTATCTCCCATTTTATATATAAGTCATTGGAAAAATGGGTATCGATTTACAAATTCCCAATTCGAAAAGGGCTTTTCAAGAATATAACCTACTCATAAATCGATGGAGGGATGTATATTCACATATGACAAGACTAAGCGGCATTACCAAACTCTGCCTGCTTGTGGTCAGTCAATAAGAGAAAAGTCACCTTCGGTAATGTTGTATCAATGAAGTAAAACCTTGATGGAGAACCTCTTACTCCACAGGAGTCCATCCTTCCCTTGCTACTGACTATATCACAGCCTTGTAGCTGTAGGTACCCCTGGAGAGGAGTCCTGGGTTAGACTAGAGAAAGGCTGTACCATCTAGAATGTTTCAGACACCATATCATGACAATGACTGATAAAACTAAAGATCAATGCACTGCAAACTCCAGAAGTGAAAGTATTCACAACTTCAGTCATATATTTTGGGAAATCGATCTCTGAGAATAACTGCATGGCTTTAAAATGCTTCTGACTAAAACACTTAGTCTTAGTTTCTTTCATTTAGCATGATTCAGTGCTTTCCCTTGCATTATGTAACTGTGTTGTAACATTTCCTTACAGTACAAAATAGACAAAAGCTCCATGATGAATATGCGGCCATAAGTATTCTCAGGAGAATGGAGATTCTTGGTAAGCACTTGACTGACATTTCAGTACCTTATCATTTTATAAATAGTAGGTAGATAATATTTTTTGGCAATCAATCAGTCATGTTATCCAGCCATTCCATAACTGTTACAAAAGAAATTGTCTGTAAAGTTTGCATAACAAAATTATTTCTCTATAAACTCATTAAATACATAGAGCACTGAATAGCCTTAGAAACTCCATTGCTAGGCTTATTAGCCTAAATTCTACAGTCCAGTCCAATCATTAAATACATAATGACATAAAAACGAATACATTTTCTCATACCTGTCTTGTGGCATCTGAACGGAGCAGCAGAGTCTTTGCTTGAGCATCAAAGAGAAAAGGGTATTCACAGAAGGAGATTGGATTCTGGGAATGAAAAAATGAAAGTGAGTCTTCAGACATTAAACATCTAAAGTTCATATCAATTTTATATGTGGAAGTATAAGTTATAATATTTCTCTATATAAATCTATTGGTAAAGACCTATTGCACATGAAATCAAAATCAGTCAGTATCATTATTACCAAATAATCCCTTGAAGTACCCTTATGTATGCACTACCACTTTAGGGCCATTTCACATTTACTTTCTCCTTTAATAGAAAGCCATAACCTACAATTCTTTTCTACATTATACATGGTGACCTACTAAAGAATATAATCTAAATTATTTTCATGTACATTCAACCAACATTCATAAATCATTTCAATATATCGTACTTCAATATTCAACTGATTCCTTTCCAGTTCCAAGTTCCTCTGATATTTCTTTATCTTTCAGCTGAAACAAAGCTAAATCTCAAACCATCCATCTCTGTTGCAAATATAGCTTGGTATTAAACTAATCATTCTATCCACACATTTCTTACTAGCATATATGCAGTCAACAACTCCAACCAATAAACTTCACTGTTTACCTAGCTTTCTTTTAAACACTATTATATTTCATGCTTTACTTCATCCCTCATAAATGCTTTACCCAATGATTGTCAGCCTACATCATCATGCTGTTTCTCAATATTCACAGCAAGCTGACCCATGTAAAACTGCTTGGCTACAAAATCACATACCATTTAACAACCAAATTTTTAGCTTTTATACATATTCTGTATCTATTCTTATTACCATTTGTATCCCTAGAATATCTAATTCTGTTAATCTGTATTAATGAACTTCATATTGGTGCCAAATTTATCAGCACAAGAAAATACCACTGCAACACTACTGTTTTAAATTCTTTTGACTTCTTTCACTATTCGCTACCCAGAATTTTCCCGAGCCCACTTATGCTTAAAAATCACAAATATAAAATTACTATCCATTCTTGTATTCTGTAACCAAGAACACTTTCAAATAATGCTATGAATCGGTACCAACATGTATTTCCTCCACTCTTCTGCACAGTTTCTTATGTCTCCCTCTGAAGGAGGACAAGTTTCTTTTTTATTTCTTATTGATCCTTCCAACAGTCAGCACTTTTTATCTGAAATGTACCTTCATTATGGTAAAGATGATGTTGCAAGTGTATTGGAGATGAGGGTGTAGTAGAGATGACCTTTGACTTGACTTGTAAAGGTTAGGTCAAAGGCAGGTGGCAGTAGGGGTGGAGTGGTAATAACTCTTTACCTGAACTTTACAGGTTAGGTCAAAGATCAGTAGTGTCATGGGCGTAGTGAAGATGGCTTTTAAACCTCTGCTTGAAGAAAAACATGGAAATGGCTTTGACAAATACCTAAATAGTATGCCAAACCAACCCATATGTGATGGCAATAAAAACTTTGCAGGCTGCAGCATCCAACAGCTTACTGAGCGTATAAGCAACACGGTAGCTTAGTTATAGCCTTGAGGGTAGAAAAGTCTACAAAAACATCATAAGGTATGCTAAATGTAAGGTGTATAGAAAACGCTTGTCCTTATCTTTCTAACTGAATTAAATTATCTTCATACAACAGTATCCATAAAGTCAAATTCTACCTTCACCCCTTCATCCAGTCCATTTGTGCAACATGCATATTAGAAAGAAAAGTACTAAATGAAATTAATGATATACTACACGAATACCTGAACAAAGTATTATATAAAGTAGTGGTTCCCAGCTTGATGTATGCAGACTACAAGTGGTAAATGAAACCCATCCAGTGGTGTCTTATCTATCTATATATATCTCTAATGCCTCTTCCCAACTGGAACTCCCTCAAGGGGGTGGCCATGGCACTTCTAGAAATAAAAGAAAGGAATATTCTCTGAATTCATTTTTATATTATGGACTACTGAACAATACATCTTATATTTTCTTCAAAGTTAGTTAATACCCGAGACATAGGACTTCTTATAGTTCAAATATTTTACTATAACACAAATTGTTGACATAAGGTAGAAAAGGCACCTGGAGAGGATGGGATTACACCTGAAATGCTGAAGTATGAAGAAGAATGGGTGAGAGAGTGGATGTATTTGATATGTAAATTAGCATGGACACAAAAGGTTGTACCTGAGGACTGGGTCAACACTATTATTGTTCCTTGATTCAAAGGATAAGGTGTTAAGGATGCATGTGACAATTATAGGGGAATAAGTCTGTTAAGTATACGAGGAAAAGTGTATGCAAGAGTGTTGATTGATAGAGTGATGGAGGGGACTGAATGCAGAATAAATGAGAAACCTGTGGGTGTTAGGAAAATCACGGGACATGTGGATCAGATTTTTGTGGTGATGATGACTGGAAAAGTATTATGCAAAAGGTAAGGAGCTGTATGCAGCTTTTATGGATCTGGAGAATGTTTATGACAGAGTACAGTAGAATACTTTATGGGATGGGGCCTTAGGGGAACAACTGTTGAATGGTGTGAAGGCCTTTCACAGAGTAGCAAATGCATGTTTTACAGTAGAGGGAGAGTTGAGCAAAAGTTTCAGTATACAAGTGGATGGGAAGCAGGGCAGTGTGATGTTGGTATGGCTTATTAACATATATATATATATTATTATTTTTATTTTGCCTTGTCGCTGTCTCCCGCGTTAGCGAGGTAGCGCAAGGAAACAGACGAAAGAATGGCCCAACCCACC
>JAUTXX010003608.1:0-10143 GCA_032273605.1 Panulirus laevicauda
CCTCATTCTTGATCTAGCAAATCCACAATGTGAACTGAAATTTGATTCATTGGTTTCACACTCTTGGCTACTTTGTACCACTACAAGAATATGATTTTGTTTCTTAGAACTATGAGGATAGTAGCATTGAGCTTGTATTAGTGCTTGTAAGATGATTTTGAAAGTTTTTCTGATTTATTTTTGACTTGTAGTCATATGTACTTTAATTTTCGAGTAATTCACCAGCACATATACGCTCCTTGTTTAATAATGTTGAGCAGTGGGTCGTACTTCAGATGAATCACTCGTGGCATTCGAAGTCCTTCACCAGTTCAAAAGTAGAATCTAAAAACATGTTCTCCATTAAGGATATTTCCTTCCCAAGAAATAATGAGGATTTTTAAGGATGGTTTTTGACAGGGAAACTTGACTTGATTACAGAACAGAAAGAAGTATTTTAATGAAAACTGTTTCGAAAATTAAATCCATATCTGTGTGTAGGTGTGTGTGGGTGTGTGTCTGTGTGTAGGTGTGTTTGGGTGTGGGTGTGTTTATGTGGGCGTGTGTGTGTGTGTGGATGTCAGATTATTATCTGTGTGGTACGCGGACAGTGTTGCACTCGTGTTGTGTTGTCTCTTAACTTTTGTATATATATAACACGTCTTTTACTCATATATGTATCTACACACACACACACACACACACACACACACACACACACACACTAACAGCCTAGCCAATACCTGGTATGCATTTTACCGACCATCCCCTAGAAGAGGATAAATAGCTGGTTGGGCCGTGGATCGGCTACTGCGACCGGGATTCGAACCAATGTGGGTTTGATCCTAAGTGGCTTGTGCATGTGTAACGGTCAGCAACGCTAACCGTTACACCAATGAGGTTCGTGGTGTGTGTTTGCGTATGTGTGTGTGTGTGTGTGTGTGTGTGTGTGTGTGTGTGTTTCTTGTCCACGTGTGTATAACTTTTTATGTGTGTGATTTCTATTTGTGTGTTACGGGGAGAGGGTTTTACGTTTGTGTTGCCTCGTCTCTTAACCTTGTATATGTATGTATATGTATGTGGTGTCTATATGTATGCGTGTGTTAATAGTATGTTTTTTTTTTTATGTGGGTTCACACATAGCTGAAGGCATGTAGTTTGCGCGTTATAAGTTTCTGAATCTCTCTCTCTCTCTCTCTCTCTCTCTCTCTCTCTCTCTCTCTCTCTCTCTCTCTCTCTCTCTCTAATCCTGACCAAACTCCTGTTTTTCTAACTGTCTCTCTATTGTTTTGGTCTTTCTGCCAAGCTTTGCAGGCCAGTGCATCATAGTGAACAAGTTGCTGCTGCCTGGCAGACATAAATCATATACTTCACTGTACATTTTTTATGTGTATTGACAATGTTAGTCTAGAAGGTCGAACGACAGCTTGTAAAAATCAGGGTTCAGGCCCTTACAGCCAATGGAAATATTGCAAATCATACTTACTCTATTATGAGTTTATTTTGCATTTAATCTTTTACACCTGGTGTTCCAGTTCTGAAAACAGCGTAAATCATATCCATCTATGACTGATTCATGAGGCTCACGCGTTCTTTACAGCATATTTTCGTCACGATTTCATGTACCTTCTTCGTATATTCGTCACTGTTTGACGTCCTACAGACAAGTGACTGGGTTCTGTCTGTCTTTGTCTGGTGTGAATACGGTGTTGTCTGACACTCCGTTCCATTTAATTGGCAAATCATTGGATCGTCTGATCAGCGGTGGTCGCATTTGTGACAACTGATACGGACAACTTGTTTCGGTATCTGGCTCCAGTAATGACACACTGGGGAAGGAGGCGGGGCACAGCAGCTGGGTTATACAGTGGTAAAGGAGAGAGAATGTAACACCTGGGGTTACAGCTGTGGTTCATAAGTGGTGGTACAGTAGATGTGGTACAATAATGATACAGCAGAGTTGGTGCGACACTGATGGTACAGTTGTGATGGTACGCCCTTGGTGATATAGAAGTGTTGGTATAGCACCGGTTGTAGAGCATCGTTGGTACAGTAATGATGGAACAGCACTGGTGGTACAGTAATGATGGTGCAGCATCAGTGGTACAGTAATGATGGTGCAGCATCAGTGGTACAGTAATGATGGTACAGCATCGGTGGTGCAGTAATGATGATACAGCATCGGTGGTACAGTAATGATGGTACATCATCGGTGGTACATTAATGATGGTACAGCATCGGTGGTAGAGTAATGATGATACAGCATCGGTGGTACATTAATGATGGTACAGCATTGGTGGTACAGTAATGATGATACAGCATCGGCGGTACAGTAATAATGATACAGCATAGGTGGTACAGTAATGATGATACAGGATCGGTGATACAGTAATGATGATACAGTATAGGTGGTACAGTAATGATGGTACAGCATCAGTGGTACAATAATGATGGTACAGCATCAGTGGTACAGTAATGATTGTACAGCATCGGTGGTACAGTAATGATGGTACATCATCGGTGGTACAGTAATGATGGTACAGCATCGGTGGTACAGTAATGATAGTATGGCATCGGTGGTACAATAATGATGGTACGACTTCGGTGGTACAGCAGTGATGGTACAGCATCGGTAGTACACTAATGATGGTACAGCATCAGTGGTGCAGCAATTATGGTACAGCATCGAGGATACAGTTCAGATAGTACAACAATGAAGGTACGGCACAAATGGTACAACAGTAGTGGTATAGATTCGGTAGTACAGCACTGATGATATAACATGGTAGTACAGTAATGATGGTACAGCACTGGTGGTATAGCAATGATGGTACAGCATCGGTGGTACAGCAATGATGGTACAGCATCGGTTGTACAGCAATGATGGTACAGCATCGGTGATACAGCAGTGATGGTACAGCATCGGTGGCAGAGCAATGATGGTACAGCATCAGTGATACAGCAGTGATGGTACAGCATCGGTAGTAGAGCAATGATGGTACAGTATCGGTGGTACAGCAATGATGGTACAGCATCGGTGATACAGCATTGATGGTACAGCATCAGTGGTACAGCAATGATGGTACAGGAATGATGGTACAGCATCGGTGGTACAGCTGTGTTGGTACAGCATCAAGGAAACAACACCTGTGATAGAACAATGACGGTACTGCACCAGTGGTACAACAGAGATGGCGTACAGCAATGTCGGTACGGAAGTGATGGCACAGCAGTGTTGGTGCAGCAATGCTGGTATGGCAATGTTGGTACAGCAATGCTGGTATGGCAATGTTGGTACGGCAATGTTGGTACGGCAATGTTGGTACGGCAATGTTGGTACGGCAATGTTGGTATGGCACAAGAAGTGCAATATACTTCGTGATATATGCCAGCTTGATTTATGGCTCTGTCTGACTCAGCCGTGGTTTCTGCTGAGCTCAGTGGCGACCTGGCCTTCAGGATGGAAGGCTCATTCATTCTTTTTTTTAATCCCAGAATGGAAAGTAGGATCCTAATTCACCTTTTCACTTGGTGCTTAGATAATGAACGTTCTCTCCTGGAGAAAAGAAAAAAAGCTGAAGTCCAGCTAACCAACCAAAAAGAGGAAAAATTTTCCACGCAAAAATCATTGGGATCGAGGCATTTTTTTTCTTTGTAGGTAGGGAAAGAAAGAAGTTAAAAGTGTCTTGTTCACAGCCAATTCAACAATCCAATTCTTATTTGATTTAACAATTTCCATGCCATTTTCTGTCTCCTCTCTAGTCTGTAAATGTAATATATATGATTAATGTAGAATCTAGAATTGAAGACATGGTTGAGAAAGTCAAGTCAGAAAACTGAGGGAAATGAAAATCCTGGACCTGAGTTGGGGTTGGCATCTTCCCCTTAATGCTTTCTCTCATACCCTGACACATGGACGAGTCTAGCCAGTCAGGTGGATAAAGGATGAGCATTCATTGTGGATATTTGACAGCCAAAGCAGTACGTGGAGAGAGAGAGAGAGAGAGAGAGAGAGAGAGAGAGAGAGAGAGAGAGAGAGAGAGAGAGACTCTGTGAGGTATTTGGGTGGAGTCAAAAGGATGTGAGGGGAACGTGCGTTAATACACACGGAAAAGGCAAGCGAGCAAGGGAGATTAACAGTAATTGGAACATGCCGTCGGGATTTATGGGAGATGGGTCGGGAGAGCAAGAGGCGATGGAGATTTGATCTTCATGGAACAATGATTAATGGAGCGATGGTTAATATTATGATTAGTTAATGGTGGTCAGAATGAAAATGATCTTTGGTCAAACTGTGACTTGGACGCTACAAAGCTAGTGTAGGAGATGATTAACCAACTTCCCATAGAGAGAAAGGGAAAACCTTCCACAGTTTGGAATCGATGCGAACTGTTAGAATGTGCTGAAGATAACGAAGCCAATACAACGTCGGGATTAATGGAAAGTAATTGACGTTCATTTTTATGATATAGGAAGGCGGACATATATCATAAATTGTGGAAAAAGCGACTGTTGAGAAAAAAAAGAAAAAAGGAATTTTCTGGTAGATATAAATATGAGGACTAGAGATGAGCCGTGGATTACATGAGGACGAAAAAATGAGAAACTGCGGGATTCTTTTTAATGTTAAAGGTTCCAGTCAGAGATGAAAGTCCTCATCGAAGTCAAGCCTTAAATAAACCATGGAAATCATAGAAGGAAAAATGGGATCGAACAAAGAAAAAGGAAAGGTATAATCTAAGAGGCGCCTAAAGGAAAACTTTTTTTGTTTTAAAAGAAGATAAAGGTAGATGGTAACTTTCTGGAAAACGTTGAGAGGGTAAAGAATTCCAAAGCTTATTGGTGTAAGAAAAGGAACAGACATTACAACCTTCCTGTTACCAACTGTTACATGATAATGTGACGCAGTGGCTTCCTGAAAGCGGAAATGTCTTTGTGACTGCTCTTAGTTTGATACGGGGAGAGATTTTCATTTGTGATGCCGTCTGTTATCCTTTTCTATATATATATCACGTGTTTACTCCTATGTGTGTATACGTACTCATACACCCCAGCCTAAACCAGGTGAGTGTATGTTTGTGTGTGTGTGTGTGTGTGTGTGTGTGTATGTGTGTGTGTGTGTGTGTGTGTGTGTGTGTGTGTGTGTTCAATAATGATCTATTTCTATTGTATTTGTACCTATTCGTACTATACGGAGTACAGTCTTGCTAGAGGATCTATCACTCAAATGGAGTCTGCATTTCCCTGCCACGAGAAGTAGTGCTGCCTTGGGCTGCATGAGTGTTTCGTAGAAATTGTTCTGGTGGTAATTATGAAAATTAAAGAAAATAAATACTGTGTGGGGAGGAAGTTTTACACTCGCTGGGCCAGATCTTTTGAACATTCTCTACTGTCGTACAGCTTCTTAAAATCTATATATTCTGTCTGCATTGACTATGTCCTCAATAATCTTATCATTCCATTCATCCAGCACTCTTATGCTATAAAATCATTTCCGTACATCTCTTCTAAAACAAGTCTGTTGCTTAATATCATATTATATCCTTTGATTACTCATCCCTACATATCTTAAAGAACTGTTTACTGTCCACGTCGGTGATCTGTTTCGAAAATGCAAAGTCTGTGATTTGGTCACCCTTCACTCTTCTCTCTTCCAAGGTGGGCAAATTCAAAGCCTCTAGCCTTTCCCCGTAACTCAGCTCTCTTAACTCTGGTACTATATTTGTTGCCCTTCTCTGAACCTTCTTTATCAGCTCTTGTTGGTTATTTAGGTGCGGTGACCAAACTTGAGATGCATATTCTTGTTTGGGCCTTATAAGGGACATGAGAAGCTTTCGAGATATTTCATTATCCATACACTTGAAAGCAATTCTAATATTTGTCTGAAGACGATTTGTCTTCTGAATTATCCTGATGTAGGACTCTGGTGACATGTTAGAGATGTCGACTTCCAAGTCCTTCTCACATACAGAATCCTGAGGCTTGTTTCCTGCTAGATAATAATCATATTGAGACCCTCTTTTGCTATATCTCATCCTCTTATTTTACTTTTGGTCGGACTGAATTCCATCAGCCACGTATTAGATCAACTTTGGAGTCTGTTTAGATCCCCTTGTAAGGTGATGCAATCCTCTTCTCTTTTCACTTCCCTCACAACTTTTGCATACCTTCAGACGAGTCAATTACATGGATGAAGAAGAGTAATAATCCCAAAAAGAAAACCTTCGTACTCCGCTGGTTACCTCGACCCATTTGGGGAAGACTCTCTGACTTTTCTGTATTTCTTTAAATGGTCGACGTGGCATGAGCAAAGCAAGACCTAGTGAAAGCCACCTTGGGTTAAAGAAAAAACATTAAAGAAACAGATGGAAGTTCGGGTTCTGGAGGTGTTTGAAGAAATAACTCTTCCAGGAGTAAAGGTGATATGAAGTGGGAAAAATAAAGCTGTTCGAGGGAAGAATGAAGCTTAACACCAGCCAGTCCACGAGTGACCGATCCTCACACAGAAACGGAGAGAATCAGCAACCGAACGCGTGCCATGGGTCAAACGGGTAGGGTCACATGCAGACAACTCACCAAAAACAGTTGCCAAAACAATAACTATAGAACAGCATGGGTGAAGAGCAACATTGCGACGTGTGGAGAGGGAAGGTAAAAGAGAGGTGTTGCCACGAGAAATGATTAGACGGATGGATTTTGATACCACTCCAGCTAATACAGACGAAGAAGATGAGCCACCCAAGCTGTGTGACCAGTATTCCATATCTGGGCGAATAAAACCCCTGTGTGTGTGTGTGTGTGTGTGTGTGTGTGTGTGTGTGTGTGTGTGTGTGTGTGTGTGTGTGTGTGTGTGTGTGTGTGCGCGCGCGCGCGCGCGTGTATCCTTCTATAAGCAACTCAGCACTATCTGTTTAACGTCTTCTTCAAGCCTGACAAACTTGTCAGCTTGATATGTCCGAGTTAGTAAGACGTGAGGACCCAGCACTGATGTCATACTGGCCGCAATATAGATGACATTCCTGCACCACATCCCTGGGTTCAATGCAACTCCCTCCCTTATAGAGTTAGTCCCTTGGGGCCTCCTCCCCATCAGGCCATGGTCACCACACTCCGGCCACAGCAGATAAGCAGGAACCGCAAGAGGCAACAGAAATAGGTGGCAACATAGAAGATAAAGAGTATAGGGTAGACGTAAGAGAGAATGTTAATAGAAGAGAGGACAAGCATCAGAGGAACACTGAAAAAAAGAGGTAATAGAAAGAGGACGTAACAGAAAGAGCAGTGAAGATGCATATGGTGGAAGGAAGAGGTAATACAAGGACAAAGTAATGCGAAAAAGAGACAGGCAGGCAAGCGTGGGGGGGAGGGGTTATAAGCGAGCGAGATAAAAGAGAATAGGGAGCAGAAAAGAGACGAAGCGGAAAATGGAAGAAGCAAGAGAGAGAAGTCGGCAGAGAGAGGGGGAATAGAGAGGAGCTGTCACCACGGAGGCGCGAAGGAAGGGGTTACAGCGGCTGAGGAGAGACAAGGCAACAGAGACGCGACGCAAAGAAAGAAAGAAAGAAAAAAACAGCAACAAATGACTGGTACAAGGCAGAAGGCAGAAGATCGGCGAATAAGACAATAGAAAAGGTAATAGATGGACGAAGCAGCATAGAAGCGAGGAACGACCCAGGGAGGGAAGTGGCAGTAGAAACGATATGCAAAAGTGAGGAGAGGGAGTCAGGACAGAAGAGAACGAAAGGAAAAGTAGTAAAGATGAGAGACTTTGAGAGGCAAGGCACTAAAGGTGAGAGACAGAAAGAAGAGAGCAGCAGCGACGAGGGAGCGAGTGAAAAATCAGATGATGCAAGGGGCAGTGAGAGGAGAGGCAGTAAACAAGAGAGACAGCGAGAGAAGCTGTAGTAGAGACGAGAAGCAACAAGAAAAGATGCAGTAAAGGCAAGGGACAGAGAGAGAAAAGACAGTAAAGAAGAAAAATAGCCAAAGGAAGAGAGAGTAAAGACGAGGGAAATCAAGAGGAAGAAGCAGTAAAGACGAAGGAAATTGAAAGATGAAGCACTAAGGAGAAAATAGAGAGAAGTAGCACTAAGGACGAGAGAACAAAATGAGAAGCAGTAAGACGGACAGCTGGAGAGGAGGCAATAAAGACGAAGGACAGCGAAGAAAGTGGAAGTATAGACGAGGTACAGCGAGGGAAGAAGTAGTAAACACGAGAGACAGAAGAAGGAAAACAGCAAAGACAATAGACAGCGAGAGGAGAGAAGCAATACGAGAGGAAGCAAGAGGAGAAGCATTAAAGGCGAGAAGAAAGACTGTAAAGACGAAAGACAGCGAAAGAAAAGGCAGTAAAGACGAGAGACAGCAAGAGGAAATGCAGTAAAAACGTGGGACCGCGAGAAAAGAGGCAGTAAAGACGAGGGACCGCGAGGAAAGAGGCAGTAAAGACGAGGGACCGCGAGGAAAGAGGCAGTAAAGACGAGGGACATCGAGAGAAAAAGCCGTAAAGACCTGAGAGAGAGAGAGAAAAGAGACGTACATGAAGTTCGAGCGGGGACCGAAGCAATCCTGAGGATTTCAGACGCACCTGACGTGATCGTCCTCGCTCCCTCAACAGTACGGGGGCAGACAGGGATGATCCCACGCATTAACAGCGCTCGCTACTGTGCCTTTCCGCTTGGCTTGTCCAACCTTTCCTACTCGATTTTTTCACCCTTCACTGACCTCTTGTGTGACGTATGTTCTGTTTCCTCTCAATTTCCCCTCTTCCGTCACTTCTTCCTTCCGCTGCACCTCCGTGGGCACGGCCTTATCTCCACAGGTAGGCTGGCACTTCCATCTTTAAGGTCTGTGGTCGGTGGTGTTGTTGGCAACACCTGTGGTTGTGATGGTGGTAATGGTGATAATTTTGGTGGCGGTTGTGACGTTGTTAACACTGGTGGTGATGATGGAGGAAATACTGGTGTTTCGGTGGTGGCGGAGGTATTGGTAACGATGCTGGTGATGATAGTGGAAATGGTATCGGTTTTGGTGATGATATTGGTAATGATGATGATTATGGTGGTGGTGGTAGTGGAAATGATGGTGAATCTATTGGTTGTAATAACAGCGATAGATAGTGCTGGTAGAGGTGATAATGGGGTTGATATTTCATGTAGTCGTGTTATGGTGTTGGTGGAGTTGCTGGTGTTGTGGAGTGGAGTGTGCGGTTGTAGTGGTAAAAAAGGTAGAGTTTGTGATGGCGTGTGTGATGGTGTTAATAGAAATGATGGTGACTGATCGTGGAGAATATGGTGATAATGAAGATGGTGTTTAAGGTAGTGATGATTATGTCGACAGTGAAATTGATGTTGTTTGGTGTGATGGCTGTTGACGTTGTAGTTATGACGTTCTAAGGTGGTGGTTATTGTGGTAGGGGCGTTTGCAATGGTCGTTTTCATTAATAAGAGAAAGATGGTGGTGATAATTATGTTTAGTGCTGGTGACGATAACAGAGTTAATGGTGCTTTTTGTGGTGTTGTTGATGATGGTGTCATACTCATAGTGCTGATCTTAGTGGCGATGACTGTGCTGTTGTTGATAATTGTGTTGGTGGTGTGGGCAGTGCTAGCGACGGTACTGATGGTTGTGGTGGCAGTGGTGTAGGTATTGGTGGTTGTGGTGGTAGTTGTGGAGGAAGTTGTTGTGTTGGCAGTGGTGAAGGTATTGGTGGTTGTGGTATGGTGGTAGTTGTGGAGGTAGTTTTTGTGGTGGCAGTTTTGGAGGTATTGGTTATTGTGGTATGATGGCAGATGTGGAGGTAGTTGTTTTGGTGGTGGCAGTAGTGGAGGTTTTGGTGGTTGTGGTGGCAGTTGTGGAGGTATTGGTGGTTGTGGTGGTAGCTGAGGCGGTGATATTGGCGCCGTTTTATTTATTCGTACCTACTGTGTGAGCCATACACCGAGAAGCAGCCGGCCCGGCTCAGCGATTTTAATATTTAAGAGCATTGCCATGTTCCCCGGACGGCAGTGCCGCCAGGACTGCAATGTTCCCGTGGGACAATGCAAGCTGGAGTACCGTCATCCTGCAGGACGGTACCAGCAGGAGTTCCATAATCCTAGAATACAGTACCAGCAGGAGTACCATGGTCCTGGAAGACAGTGCCAGCAGGAGTACCATGGTCCT
>JAUTXX010003619.1:0-10143 GCA_032273605.1 Panulirus laevicauda
AAGTTCATCATCGATTATACTCCTGGTCATGAGTCAGCTGCGGGCGGCTGAGAGGCAGGAAGTACGACGGGGATCACCAGACGATACCAGAGAGGGGGTGGGGGTCCATGTGGGGTGCTGACGCGTGATGTGTGCGGACGAGACGTGTCCAGTAGTCGTCAGGCATCATGACGTAATGAATAGAGCGGGATGAACAACTGTGGCTAGTGGGTATGGGTTCGCAGGCTCCTCGTCGCCAGAGGACCCATGGGTCGAATCCACCAGTATCCCTGGTAGGTCGATGTCCCCACCTTACCCAGTAAGTTAATTTGTTGCACCTCACCCAAGGCTCTGCCTACAAAAGCCTTTGTAGCAGCCATCACCACCACAGTTACTAGAAAATAAAGGTTTGTATTATAGAACCTACGACAGAAGAACACAGGTATCACGAGATAGTAGCTTTGAACGTGCCTTTAGCCTCCCCTTGTCCGTACTGTCTAGGTAGGATCAAGTTGAGTACTGCATTGTATCTTAATGTCACCGTAACCTGATATCACGCTGTTACTTGAAGGTCTGGGTTCTGCATGTTACCAACGGACTAGACCCACAAAACTTGGTTCATTTAAACGTTCAGATCTAAGTAGCTTAAGGTCCTAAAGTTGTTTAGGTGATTTTAGATGAAGCATTGTTCCTCAGTGATGGTTGTAGTCGTTCGCTGTTAAAATCTGTAGAGCTGCTGAGCATAGACGAAGTAGGAGCGAGTATGTAGTAAATCCTGTTAAGCACTGGAGAGTTAAGCTGGAGAGTTTCTTAGTGTTTCTAACGTAGCCCCAATTCTTTATGATGCAGACGAGAGATGTACAAATGGAATACAATGCGTTGGGCGATTTCTCACTTTCACGTCAAGATTACCCTCAACACTGAAGTGATCGGCGAAGCAAACAGTGAAGTATTGACCTGCTGGGAAGTAGGGATACAGCTGCTTTTACTCTGAGAATCGATACTCTTGCAGGTTCCTTTCAAAATGCACCTTGCAAAGGTCCGAAAGACCCTTTGTTGCAAGGGTCCATCCTAATGGACTCATCTAAGGTCATGTGTTTTAACCCTCGCTGTTAAATTCCTCTAGCAAGATCCTTGCCCTCTGTTCCCAGCCGATTCCAATTAGCAGTGATCCTTTTATCACCCAGCAGTTAAAATTCCTTGACACCCTTGCATGACCCCCTCCAAATGACCACACAGAAGATCCTCCAAAATTTCTCTACGAAGGTCTTCTGGTAAGGTCGACGCTGAATGTCTTGTAGGATGGTTCGGTGGCCTTCCCTCCGTGCTCCTGGCCGCGGCTGGCAGCTCAGGTCGGCGCATGCCTCACCAGCCACCCAGCTCACTCTAGATCCCCACAGCTTCGCCCTAGTGTCGATAAACATCAAATCCAAGAATTTTCAAGATATTTTGTCAAAGTTAAGAAACCTTTAATGTCCTTAGAAGTGAGCGAGACATAGTTTGGGTGACTGGTGGAGGGCTTTAAGGTTGAGAAATGCTGTTATAGAGAGACTGGTGTGTGTGGGGTATTTATAAAAGACACGTTGGGGGGTTTCTGTTGGAGGATCAACCCGGTCATGTTCGAGGCTTTTTAGAAGCCTCGTGTAGGAGGGTGTGGAGAAAGCTGGTGTGAGGAGTTTGGTGGGCGTGCGCCGTTGGGTCTGTAGTTGTGCCATGACGACGTTACCGTGCTATGTAGAAGGAAGGTGTGGCGTTTCTCTTCAGAGACTCTGTGGTAATACTTGAGGGTGGGTAGGAACCTCACATGGGGATGGTAAACAGCTTGTAGGGATACAGAAAGGGGCGGGGGGTGTCCCAGATATGGTGGCCTTGAGTAGTGACATGGAAATGTTTGACGGCTTTTAGAAATCTGTCATGGAGGAGGTAGACAGACAGTAGAGAGACCTTGTGTAGGAATGTTGAATCGCTTGTAGAGAATTAGATGTCGTGTAGTGGGCATGTAGAATGGCCTGAAAGAAACCGACATGAAGATTTTCGTCTCCTGGATAAGATGGTGTCATTAGTTTCAAATACTTTAGGTTTCATGGTTTTTTTTTGTCATATTTTACGGTATGTTATAAGCAGATTGTTGTGTTAACGCAGTATCCAGTATCTTAAACATTTTGAGTGACACTAGAGGTAGAATGTTTACTGAACCTTATTTTGGACGAGACGTTGTTTGTGTTTACTAAAGGTTAGAACAGTGTCAGGGTCGATACAGTCATGAGCCCTGAAGGAGCTGGTTATATCAGCCATCGCGTGAGTCGTTCTTAGTGTTGCTGATGGTGAGCCAGTCCCTGTGTGGTGTGCTGAGCGTGTTAAGTCTCTCCATCCTGTGCGTGTGAGGTAGTGTGTTGGTGTGGGCGTGAGTGGGGATGTCCTGCGCCAGGCTCCCTTCAAATGACCACACACACCTGGTGTGTGGTGGCTACTTTTTACCGTGGGATTTTTGTTAGAATGGAAACACTACATGTATTGGGCACTCCTTATTGTTATCATCAGTTAGTAGGATTAGAGTAATATGTTATAGTGCGATGATACCAGTTTACTGTTACCATGAATTAAACAAGTTGCGTAAAGAGGATCGCTCATATGAGCATGAGTCACACAGGGTAGTTGTGAGTGGCAGACAGCATGAGTGTCTTGATGTGTCGCCTTCGTTGGAGACGTTGGTGCCACCCCTCCTCCGCCGAGGCAAACGAGGAATGTGTCGCGCTGTGAGCTGCTCTTAAAGGGGCAGTCATCTTAAACGAGTCGCCCGCATTGGACCTCATGCTATATTTATCATGGCTTCAGCTTGAGTATGGGATATATATTGATAGTGGTGCGAAAACGAGTGTGATGTACTAGGTCTAGGGTGGGTATTGTTAGAACGAAGTAGAAATAGCTAACACGACGTAAAGAGTGGCTTAGTTGGGTATGTCTCTGGCAGGCGCTAGGATTTTGGTCACTGTGATTAAGGATAGTTTATTTTGGCCCAAGTCTATGTGAACAAAGCGTTCCTGTGATGGTGTGTGTGTGAAGGGCACATAGCAGGCCGGAGTTGGAGGGAAGCATAGAGTGTACAGTGTGTACAGTACATCGACGTAGGAGGGTGACAGGTGGCCCCAGGTGGACCAAGAGAATTCTCGTCCCGTCAGATAAAAGGGGAAACAATGGTATTGGTATTTCACCAAGTACCACCATCATCGGTGAAATGACGCAAGGAGGTGTACTTACCAAGGAGTAGCTAAGGCATTGCCGCAGCTTTTGACGTAGATTATTCCCCAAATGTATGGAGAATGGTGCCATTTGAGCAGTGGATTGTGGAGCACTGATTGATGGTGTTGGTGTTTGGCGTAATAAGGAGAGTGAGGAGCGAGAGGCATGGTAACCTTTGCTCTTTGTTTGTTTAAAAGTTGGTTGTTTATTTGTTTAGTATATCAGAGGAGAGAGTAGTGCAGCAATGTGTTGGAGAGTATGGTAGGAGACAGTGATAAATGAGATGGTGGATCTTATACATACTCGTAAGTACGGTCACACAGACAAGTCGTAGTTACTGACGAAAACCAGATGAATCGTGGCTAGTTCCTGGCCCTCCACTAGGTACAGTGTGGGTGTGCTACGCCCTCGGCAGTGGAGGATAGCAACAAGGTGAGAAACGCCTGCTGGTCCAACTGCTGCGGCGGGTACGTGCCGGGCACGGCGGGATATTTTTGGCATCAGTCCGGCCCAACTTCCCAGGGACGTTGGCGGTGGCCAGGTTGGTAAGTTAGTTATTTTAATCACTTTATTCGCCACCCCGCGTTCCGTGGCGAGGGTGGCCGCCGGTACTGTCAGCCGCACATGGGATGAGAGATGAGTCTGATTGACAGTGTAGAAGCGGAAGTCCGACGCGCATGATAATGGTTTATGGGCCACTTGATGCCACAGTCAGGGTGTGTGTGAAGCCAAGGGCGGGGCTGGTGGGTTGGTAGGTGCAACAGCTCCCGGCGACTGTATTGTGCTGGTTCTGATGCATCACAATAGGAGAGAAGGATATGGCGGAGTGATGTGGGTGGGGAGGAACATCAGGGGGACCTGGATGAGGTGGGCGAGGGAAGGTAAGAATATCGCGTGATTACAAGACACATACTGCAGCGTTTGTGACGAGGGAAATGTATTCTGGTGGTGACATGACATATCAGGGCGTTCCGCCGTCATGGTGCTGGGTGCGGCAGGAAGGGAAAATGATGGCATGATTTGATGATAGTGAGGAGTGGGTGGGGGAGGTGGTGACAGTGAAGAGTGGGGGAAGGGTTAGGGAGCTAGTGTGAGTGGTGTGGGCGGTGGGATGGGGAGGTGTTGGGAACATGCGGTACAGATGTTATGTGGATTAGGATAGTGAGGCACAGAGGGGTCGATAGTCGTGGTTAGATTTTGTCATTGCACATGACAGGATGGTCATCGTCCGTGGGACAAGGTGGTCCCCGTCCGTGGGACAAGGTGGTCTCCGTCCGTGGGACAAGGTGGTCCCCGTCCGTGGGACAGGGTGGTCACCGTTTCGCCAGACTTGCACTAAGTAAAGTTGATGTTGAAGGCAACGTTGAGTTGTCAGTTATAACCCTCAAAAGTGCAATTAGAATAGATCTGATTGACCTCTTTGAAGCACGAAGACGAGTTCAGATAGGCACAAGTAGAAACATTTTCCATTACAGTGAAATGTGTAAAGTAAAACTTGTATATGGAGAAAGTAATAAGATCAGCAGATTACATGATGCTGTAACTGCTAGACTAAGGTACTAAGGTACTATTGGCGCTTTGGTTTAACTGGAGATGTTGATCATGTGAAATGTAAAGTTTGTGGTCAGAGATTTGGACACAAACTAGAACACTATGTTTTAGAATGTGAAAACATAGAGCCTTTTAGGGATAGATCTAAACAAACCCTGCAAGAAATGTCACAACACCTTAATGTTGATAACAAGATACTTGAAATTTTAAGTTTGTATCCACTTGTCCGTGGGACAGGATGGCCACAGTCCATGAGAGACAGGAACGTCACCGTCCGTGGGACAAGATGGTCACCGTCCGTTGATGAAGGTCACCAGGATTAATATGATTGAGGGGAGACAAACAAGGTGGCCATTACACAGACGTTATTCAGAGGCGGCGTCACAGAAGACTGTCACGGGGGAGGAAGACTCGAGGGGGCGTCACGGTGAGGCGGTCCCGGGACAGCCCTGGGGGGAGGAGGAGTGGGAGGGATGTGAGGGCCTCGGGGGAGGAGGAGTGGGAGGGATGTGAGGGCCCCCGGAGCGTGGAGGGAGGGAGGACGCGCTCTGGCAGGTGCACGCGGGTTTTCACGCTCGCCTTGGCACACATGGCGGAGACGAGCACAAAAGACCGAGGCTGAGCACTTGTACAGGTTAGGGACACGTGTACCCTGGTGACTGGTGAGTATGTAAAATCTGGGACGCAACTTTCGAGTCGTGTTTCACTACGGTATGAGTCCCGCTCTGGTACAGTGGAGGTAGACCCCTAGTGATCGCTTGTATTCTGGTCTTGGGTGGTAACTTTGTTATTAGAGAAATACACACCATAGCAAGTGATATGACGTGTTAAAGTGATCGGAAGGTAGGTTGCAAAGAGACACCTGGGACATAACAGATATTAATAAAGTTAAGGTAAATATGGTTTTAGTCTTTAGCGCAATCCAGTGATTCGGATGATTTTTTTTATTCTTATTGATGTAAAATGACATATGGACGTTTTTCAGCTCTGCATTTTCTCTAGGCGCACAGGATACAGCCCAAATCCAGTATGTAGAGTGTTGTTTAGTGTATCATCATTGGCCTTACTTTCATGCTTCTCACATTTCCTAAGACCCAGCGAGTTATCTTGCTAGATCCGGTAGTTCCTGTTTTGTGTCTTACATACTTGAGGTCATAGGTCATCATTACCCCTTGACCTTTGAGGCATCTCTTCTATGTTGTAAGCAATCTGATGTCCGTCATGTATTCAGTATGTAGTTTGATTTCTCTGCTCTTCCCTTCGTTGAACGTTGATAGTAAATATGAAAGAAGCGTATCAGGTAAAGCAAGAGTTCCTGTGCTGTTCGTCTTGACTTCCTTATCATGACTCTTACAGCTGCCGTGCGATACTTGTATCATTGCGTCATTTCCCGTTGTACAGCAGGATGATTGCTACAGGATTTATGTATCTATACCCTAACCGTCAGGCCTCCATTTTTTTTTTCTTTATATTCCAGGCCGATATATTTCGCAAGTGGAATAACCAATATCTTTGTTCATTATGTCCTTGGTTTATCTCCTTACCTGTGTAACTTGTGGTGGTACCAGGTAGTGCCTGGTGGTGCGTAGTTTATAGTGAGACAACTATGTTAACTGTGTGATTTGTGATTTGTGCCGGTGATCCCAGGAAATATATTGTTCCGCCCATGCTCATCCTGTGTGCGGAAGCGCAAAAGAATTATAGAGGTCACAAAGGGTCTTAGTTATCTCCCCAGTAGGTTGATATTACATCAGATGTTACAATTCGTATTTCGTTACATACACTACATAGTTTCATATGGTAAGTTTGACCGACTAGATGCAAAAAGTGGATACAAACTTAAAATTTCAGGTATCTTGATATTAACAATAAGGTGTTGTGACATTTCTTGCAGGGTTTGTTTATATCTTTCCCTAAAAGCCTCTATTTTTTCACATTGTAAGACCTGGTGTTCTAGTTGGTGCTGAGGCTTCCCAGTGGTCTTCCCTAGGCAGCCACGCTCGTTTTCTTTCGAGACTTCTCTCAAACCCATCACACACATCCCTCGTAGGGATGATGAGGGAGAAGGTCTTTCATTCCAGAAAACTTTGTAAGATTGGAAACTGATAAATTGGATAGTCAGGGACCCTGTTACATGGTCACGGGGTAAAGTAGATCAGAGAGATGGGTGACGGCATCATTCAAGAGGTGAATACTTGGTGAAGTCTTCGGGGATCTTCTACCTCCGTATCCTGGGCGTGACCAAAGCTGTTTGGTTGGGTCGTTGGTCGATTAAGCTTTTGGAGACGCACCGCAGGCCCACATAGCCTCTACAGCCTGACTGGTCTGGTGCACTTTGTAGATCCTTGACCAGAGCTGTCTTAAATGTCTCAAGTGTCTTCAGTGATAGCAAGCAAGATGTTGAAAAACTTGGGCCATGGATGATTAAGGTGTTCTCGTTTTCTGTGCATATCACAACTTTGGACTTCAGAGGTAGTATTCCACAAGGATAGTAGGATGTTATTATCAGTTGTGAGTTAGGAACCATATCTTCGAGGATTCTCTTGGTATAAATGATAATATACCTATCCCGTCTGCGGTCGAGGGAATATAGCCTCAGAGATTTCAGCCTTTTCCAATGATGTAGTTTCTTTAACATATTCATACTGGTATTTGAAAGATCTCCGAACGCTTTCTAATTCTGCCTTGTAGGGTACTGTTAGAAGAAACTAGTTATTAGTTCATAAAAGAATTAGCGCCTTGAATGGTAACAATATTGATTTTTCTGCCCTTGTCTTTAAAATCCGCAGGATCCAGTTCACCAATGTTCTTCATGAGGCAACCGTTGTTTTGTTATGTACGCTGATGGGATCGTTAGACATGTTTCTCCAAGGTTTTTTTGCATTATTGAGCTGGTTTATGATAGCATCTGTGTCTGTCTAGTATTCTTTATTGCTTTTGAATTCATTTACCCCATACCGGATGAACTGAGACTAAACCCTATTGAAAAGCATTTTCTTCATCGCCCAGTCAAAGACTTCGTTTACGTCTAGTTTTAGCCATTTCGCATCCTCTATTGATGTGATTTTCGTACTTGTTCTTGAATCGTCTGCAAAGGATATGAAATTGTGGCTCGTCAATGTCAGATATAAGAGTGAGGATCAGGAGAGGTGCGAGTACAGTTACGTGGGGGACAGAGTTTTTACCATGAAAGCGTTGGAGATGGCATAGCTTACAACAACGTATTGTGAACTATTGGCTAAATTGTTGTATATCATTCTAATTTTTCAGTTTTTTTCTCATCTTTTGCATTTTATGTGCTGTGATACCATGGTCACATTAGTCAAATGCTTTGCAAAGTCTGTAAATCACGTCAGCATTTTCTTTGTTTTCCTGAACTTTAACAATACTGTCACACAACTGGTAAAGGCAAGAACTAACCAGCCCACCCCACCCCACCCACTTCACCCCCGAAACCATGCTGTCTTGGGTTATGTAGATTGTTTGCTTCCAGAGATTCATTCATTTCTCCTCCTGGGGCTCGTTCGAAGATTTTATTGATGTATTGAGCTGTGTTGTCTGGAAACTCTGTATTTCGTCCTCCCTTTTTCTTTTTAGGCTCAAGAATCATCAGGTTAACATCATGCTCCGCTGGTTAGATTTGAAAGTAAGTTCCACCTAATAGTAAACATAGCTATATTCAGGGTAACTAAAAGGGCTTTTAATATCTTGAAAATGGTGATGTTCAGCCGAGCGCAGCAGACTTAAGGTTTTCGAGCTGCCACAACAAGTAACCCACGTTGACTAAAGCCTCTTAATCGCATGTTGTGTGGGTACACCTTAGCTCGTCTGTACCTCCACAGATCGGTATGGGATTAAGCCGCACAGCTGCCCTTTTAATTCGCCTAGTGTACAGCAGAGTGTTGTAATCTATTGTGAGAAAGTTATAGATTTATCATCCCATTTTATCGGTTACACTTTTTTTTGGGATGAAGTATGGAGCTGTTTGTTGTATACAATCTAAATCTTGAATGTTGACAAACGTTATCCCATCTCTTAAAGGTATGGAAATTATATTTTTTTCCATGTCTTTGTCGTCATACTGTTGCTGTATTACTGGTTTCCTCGCTGTAGTTCTCAGTTCTTGCATCTCAGTGTCGTGTGTTGAGGGTCACTTCTTTCTTTATGTCTTCGCCTTTTCTCAAGTCTTTTGTTGTGGATAAGTTGAAAAAATAAACCTTTTTCTGTCCGTTTGGTTTTGTTGGTGGGGGTAATATAGTTTTATTCTTGTGTTTCACCTGTTATGTATCGCTCTTTTCCTGTCGTCTAGGGAGTTGGTCAGTGTATAATGAAGCATTATTTTTCCCTTAATGACATCTTGCATATTCATTGTTGGTAGAGACGACACCTGTGCCCAGAACTGCATTTGCCAGAATGTGAAACTTTTTTCCTGAGTTGCAGAAATCTGCACCGTCTTCCCAGTCGATTCGCCAGCCACAACATTCTAGCATGTTCCAGTGCACGACATCTCGGGGTGACTTACACATTCTTTTGTCTCTCCCTTCACCTTATCCCATGCCCTTGTCTGTACCTCCCGTATCTCTTATTAACCCATTGTGTTGGTGGCAGTTCTTGGACCTCCAGTCTCTTGTTTTATGCTTTATTGTTTCCTCTTTACACTTGTCTGTCTGGTTGCGTTGGCCGTCACATTTCACTCTGCTGTTCCTCTCTCGTTCTTATAATCTCTTAAGCTTCATCATCGTCGTCCCCTCCATTTTCACTCTCGCTCGTGATCACAGCTGTTACACAGGAACGGTGATGCAGTGGATCAAGCTGACTAATGGGTGTGTGTGTTTATGGGAGTTGCTGACAGCGCTTGTAGTAGCCTGCAGTAGTGGTGCGTTGTCCGTTTGGTATGTGAAATATAAAGCACATCGTTGACTGCACACCTTGCTACTCCATCTTTACATATACATGATGTATATGTACAGAGGTGATGCCATCATTCACTCTATGTAACACTTGCACTGCCATCATATGGTATCGCGAACTCTGGTACATTTGGTAGATTTATCGTAGTTCTTTCTTACGCTTTCAAAAGATGGTTTACTGTAACTTTGTATAGAGTCGTTACAATATTTGTTGTTGCTGCTATGTATTTTCTGCGGCAAAACACGGAGTGTGTGGGTTCAGTTCTCCTGCCTCTGGGGGGTCTCCCAAGCTGCTGAAGCGTCCAGGGTTGGAGGAGGCACTGGCAGGGTTGGAGGAGGCACTGGCAGGGTTGGAGGAGGCACTGGCAGGGTTGGGGAGGGAAGAGGCTTTGTGTTGTCCCTTCAATAACGGTCACCCGTCTGGGCGGCTCTGGCCGAGATCTCAGGTATACAAAGTTTTATC
>JAUTXX010003630.1:0-10142 GCA_032273605.1 Panulirus laevicauda
GTCTTTTTTTTTTTTTTTTTTTTTTTTCTTTCATCTCCCTGCACCAATACCTTTTGAGCACACCCTGGTCAGCTCTGTCAGTCATGCTGCACTTATTACTGCACCTCACTCTTACACTGTCATCCGTTACATGATCGACCTGCCACACATATAAAGAGGGATTGGTAGAAGTAGGTTCCTTGCAGAGTGGTGAAACCACTTATAGTGATCCAGCATAAAGAGAGAGATGGGTAAGTCCTTCCATGAGGCATTTCTGTCCATAAATGTTACATACAAATGTCTCTCTTTCTCTAAGTGTTTTTCACATTAAAATTTCAAGACAAATGTCTGGGTCATACATCCATTACTGCTATAGCCACATTGCTTCTTTCCAGTCTGATTCTCTTTGTATGCCATCACCCTTTCAGTCACCACACTCCCATACAACTTAACAGGTATACTCCACAAATGTATATATCTGTAATTAAACATTTACTTTTGTCAGGGGAGATATAGCAGGTTCTTGTATCTCTCCTGATGATATTTTAATCACATGAAAGTGCACTTGGAATTATTGTGTTTCATTTTCCCCATGGTTGTCAACAAATATTAGATCATACACATCACTGGGACCTATTGCAATATATGTACATAAAGAAACTTTTTACTTGCTCATCCTGTGTTCAATGCTAAAGCACAAAGTGTGAGGAAGTTGGCCTCAACCTAAACCTTCCTCAGAAACGATGTATTAGAATCAGCAAAAAAGGTCTTTGATATTCGTTTGCCACCTTTGTCAGAGAGTATCTTAGTTTAGACTTTGAAGATCTACACTGTGTGGCTCTAGGGATTCCTCCTTTGTGAGAAATTTTAGTTTGCAGTGATTCACCCTTGAGGTTAAATATTTTCACCTTCGGGTTTAAACTCTTTACCTGAAAGTTTTCCCTAAACTTTCCTCCATGGAGGTAGGCTCTCATGCTTGTGGGATGGAGTGCCAAGTAGAGAAGGTAGGTTTTGAAATTTGAAAAACCTCTTGCCAAGGTGATGTGAGCATTTTTTTCTACCCTTTCCTGCCATCCAATCCCCTCTTTTTAGTAAGAAAAAACTTACCATGCCAACTTTGACCGCCGCTGGGTTGATGTCTGTAGTTTGCTTATTTGCTTATTGTCAGTTGCAGAGTAGGTTGATGAATTCATGTCTGTGGTGGTCTCTGGTTGGTGAAAGGTTCGTCTAAAAGGACCAAGCTGCAGTCTTCCTGTTGGAAGGATTGTGATGGATGGGAAATGTCTGTGTCCATAACTATTATTTTTCAAGAGAGTATCAATGAAAGTCTCTCATGCTTGTCGAATGCTTTCTAGAATTTTTTTTTGTTATCAAAACTACTTTTTTCCTAGATAAATGTAAATGTCAGATTACACAAGTAACTACTCATTAGGAAGTACATGCTTATTCTTTTTTTTCCATTTTTCATATATATTTGATGAGTTGGTACAACATTTCTTAGCCTTCATTCTGTTTCTTTTGGATGGCATTCTTATAACTTGAGGCGAATATGAATTTTCTAACACCCTTGAAATAGGTACCTTTGATTTTTATGATTTAGTTTTGATGTTAAACCTTGATAAACAGATACATTAGTATTAGAACAGGAGTGTTTGCTGAAGCCCTTGTATTAAGCCTTTCAGTCATACAGTGTACTTGATACAATTGGGACCAGAGACCTTCAAACATGCATGAGATTCTTGCTGATGTTTCCCACCCAATGTTAAATCTGGAACAGATATGAGCCATATATTAAAATGTTACCAGCAGTAATAATTTGCCCTCAGAACTTTACAGCTGTCAGTTACTCTGTAAGCACCATGATGGAAGGACTATAATTGGAATGTGCGTTTGGCTAAGACATATATATATATATGTGGCATTAGAGAGGGGAAGAAAATAATAATCATGCAATTTGAGGGAAATTCTTGAGTAGGAAGAATGTGATGGTAATGTTTATGGGTATGTTTGGTGGGCCATGTGATGACAGTTCAGTGGCAGAAATGGGCTTACGTTCATACTGCTGAAGAAGCAGCTGCCAGTGAAGTTTAGTTTTGTTCTGTTTGAATGTTTTATGTCATTTAACATTGTGTTGCATTAATTTTTTGAACCATTTTTTTGTATTACTTAAAAGGACCTTTTTATATCTGTAGAAGAGCATTCCAAATTGAGAGTTTTTCATATACAATTGTCAATGCCAGTATCCTGACATCACTGATATAAGGATTATATTCCCCTCCCTTCCTGTGATACATTTTTCAATAACTCAGACTTGCCTCCATCATCACAGCTTGGCTGAGTACAAGACATTAATGAGTTGGTATTGGAACAGTTACTGCAACATTTTTATCTAGATGGGCTGTATATTGTATGAGAATTATCTTTAACACCTGAAGAAGGTGCTAAAGATTTTAATGATGGCCTTAATGAACTTGGAAATTAATAACCCTAAAGCCCAAATATGAAGAAAAAACTGTGTTTAGTTCAGTTTGTTCTTATGAATTTTAGGTACATATTGTGTTAGCTGAGGTAAGATGTTAGGTTAAATAAGGTTTTTTAAGAATTTGGGTATGTTTTGTTTAGGTTTAGCTTTGGTAGGGTGTATTTTCTGAATCATTCTTAATCTAACATAAAGAATGGTTTATTTTTCCTTCCTTGCATTGAAGAACCATAATTTGACTGTACATTTTACCATGTAAATTTATCCTGCTTGTGGTTATACCAAGAGTGAAAGGTTGCCTCTAGTGAGGTTGTATCATCAGAGTGCAATCTCAGCATAGAGCTTGTCACTCCTTAGGGATCCATCCTTTTTCCAGTCACTAATTATAACACCCTAGAAGCTGCTGGAACCCCTGGAAAAGGAGTCGTTTGGATTATGAAATTGATGATAATGAATTGTAATGATATTAGTAATTATAATGATAATGATTATGATAGTAGTAATGGTAGTATTTTAATACTGTGGGGTTAGGTAACACTGAATATTGAAGACTAAATGATGGAAGATATTTCATAAGTGCCATTGAATTGCCTTAGTAGTTGAAAGGCCTTGAAATGCTCATGAAAAGTGGTGTCAAAACACTATTGAAGTGCTTACTGATGATGATAAGGCCAGATATTATTGATTTTTATCAGTTTAAAGACCTGGAAGATAAACCTTGGTATAGAATTACTGTGCTGTCATTAGCTTATCCAGATGTATACACCTGAAAGTTATATGTGTTTGTTTTGATTTTCATTATAGATGTCAAAATAAAGCACATCTTCCCAGCTTGTGGTAAACACTAAGTAAAAGTAATTATTTGCTGGTTATAATCAAACATTAGTCAGGCTGTGACTGTTGTAGTGATGCTTCATTGTCAGAATTTTTGTGTTTACCATGGACACTGGGGTACTTTGTGTTGGCACTAGTAAACAGACGAAGAAATCACTATGTAAAACAGTTATGAAAAATAATCAGACTTGAAAACCTGTTTATTCTGATGGCAGTAGAGTAATATTTTATCAAAACCTTTTGGGAATAAGTCAAGATTAAACATTGCCCCAAAGTACTGGCACATAGCATTTTACTTTTAAAGACTTAGCAGTACTTAAGAAATGATGCCGGACATCTTATTAATTTGCAGCAGTTGATTATAATTGGGGTCTGTAAATGGTGTCCCATGAGATGAAAATACATTGTTGTACAGTATTATGCAAGCTTGCAATAGAGCCCATATTGAATGTACTGTAAATGATATAGGAATTAATTTGTAGGGGGGGGTGGTATGATAGGTGGAATTAGCAAAAGGCATAATGACATCATTTACAGAATGTCCAAATTTGTAGAAATTGTATTATGAAATGCTAATGATACCTCTTGATATTTTCTTTATACTATCACCACATAACAAGGATTTTAGCACCACTTTTGCAGCATTAGTAAAGTCTTTGAAAGGATAGTTGCATACAGTACTTTGGGCATGCCTTTAATCTTAAACCTGTACTGCATTTTAATTTTCTCCATAAATGCCTAGCTTATAATGTAACATTGCTTTTGAAGGATATGTTGCAGCTATGGAAATTTTAAGTGCATGGAACAGAAGAAGTATTTTGATAAAAGATTTTAATAGAAGTGTTTTTAGTGATTTAAATTGATGTATTTTGTGGCAAGAGCATTATTTAGATGTGTATTCTATAATACATGTAATAATCTTAAAGGAAAACTGAGAAAACCATGTTCTGTTGGTGATGACATGCCATCTTGGCTGTGTTTGGAACCTCACAATCATCAGTTTCTTCTACCAACAACTACTGGAATTTCACATATTAATAAGGTAAGATTTTCTTTTTTCATTACACTTATTTTCTAAGCCTGGTTAGGGTAAGGAAATTTTAGTTTGAACTAATCCAAACCTTACCTAACGTGTCATAGATGTCGTAAATGCAGTTCTTAATTTGTCTATTGACATAACATAGAACTTCATATTCCTAGGGGAATGGGATAATTTGATAATGCGTGTTTAAGAAAGTACACTTCTTTTGTACATCTTATGAGATAGAATGTGATCTTTAAAAGTGTACTCTGCATGAAAGTTTAAGTCATGCACTCAGGCCAGCGACATTATCAAATATGTTAGTAAATATGCGATTTGAGGTCACTTCACTTCTAACACAGGAATATCATTTATTTCATTTTGCAGTAGCAGTGTATTATACAGATAGTACAATAAGGCTAATGAAATTATTTGGACCATTAATTTCTAATATTGCAATAGCAAAAAAGTTGTTAGTGAGGAGGACTATGAAGATCTGGGAAAATGTGGGATTGGATAATGTAGAGGTAGGTGAAACACTTCAAGAAATCAACAAAACCTTTGAGGTTTACCAAAATTTCACTGTTATTTGAAGTATACAGGTTAGCCCAGGTTAGCATTGAGGTTACATACCTAAAAAGTGCAATTTTAAGTGAAACAAAGTGAATCCATTCTTCACATAGGAATAACATTGAGGTTGCATACCTAGAAAGTGCAATTTTAAGTGAAACAAAGTGAATCCATTCTTCACATAGGAACCCTTGTGTAAGGGATGTTTATGTTCCTTGGGACCTAACTCAGGAATAATTTCTATAATAAAAGACTATAAAGAGATATACACTGCATGTCATTTATAAGTATTATTTTGATATAAAGAACATCATAGATAACAGGAGCACTCTCCAGAGATCATTGTAAATATTGCTTATAGAAGTCGAATGATATGGAGGGGCAAGACTTGAGTTAATGGAACAAATGGGCAAGATCATTTGTGAATGAAGCTGTAAGTGAAATTGTATGTGTGGAAACATGTGGCTTCTCTTGCTGCTTAGATTTGGCCTTGAAGAACTTATCAGAAGTCTAGCAACTTGGGAACTAAGGCTTGCCTAGAATCATTCTCACTGAAAACATCTAATGCTTCTTTGATAAAATGGAAAGCTTCTAGCTTTCATTTTGTAATTAATACTCACTTAGTTCATTCATCAGAAAGAGCTTTTGGACATTGTGATTTGTTAACAGATCTTCTCCATGTGATTCGAGCAATTCCTTTACATCATCAACTTCCATGATTTAAGAGACTTCAGAACTTATAGCAAATCTGTTCCTAGATTGTAGACTGTGTTCCGAGATTGTAGAGGGCTCTGAAGCAAAACAGCTTTAATCAGGATGGTGTTGCTATATACAGGTTCTTTATCTTTTGTGACTGTTAATGTCTTAGTGTTTAAATCCAGTTGCTGGGAGATTTCTGGGCTGTGTGTGTTCATGTGCTTACAAACACATCTCTGTGCATGAATGTGTTAAGTGCATATCCTTCACCATGTTGCAGATGACAATAGTTTTGGGATATTTGAGCTACAACAAAAGAAATTTAGATATATCTTGGCTGGTAGGGGAAGTTGGCGAGTTTGCGGGGATTCTGTTGAGTTCTCCAGTGTTTCATTAACTTTTACATTCATCATCCCAACTTTTTCTTTGATTTTCATAACCCTTTCCATTATTGACTTATCATGATATAGAAGATGAAATGCTTTAAATCATGCAATGCTAGTCTTATTGTATTCTTTATACTGTATTACATTTTACCATTGGAAAATGAAATATTTGATATTCTGAATTTAGATTTGAAATTACCATAACACACTGATGTTTTCATGTCACCCATAAGGTTATGCATGCTTCCTGATAATGCATAAGGCATCACAAAAAAAATGAGCTCTCATTCTGATAATGCTATAAGAGTTATCCATTTTTGAAGTTCACCAAAAATCCAGTTTTGCATTATACAGTGGATCAGATATAAGAATGAATTATACATGACTAGAAATAGGACAAAAAATGAGGTGCATATAAATATATATTGTGGTACTAGTCAGACTCTCATTATCATATTCTTTCTTCCCTATCCCTGGGGATAAGGGAAAAAGAATACTTCCCACGCATTCCCTGTGTGTTGTAGAAGGCAACTAAAGGGAAGGGAGCAGGGGGCTAGAAACTCTCCCCTCCTTGTATTTTAACCTTCTAAAAGGGAAAACAGAAGGAGTCATGCGGAGAGTGCTCATCCTCCTTGAAGGCTCACTTCACCGTATCCTGAGCATGCCTTTCGCCCTGTTGGAATAAATGTTCTTTGAATAATTTGGTAAGGTCAGAATTGAGGTTTCTGCTGTATTTCATTAAAGCTGGCAGTTTTTGCAGGATACTTGTTTCTGTTACTTTTGTTGAACATTTCAATAACAGTAAACTAAGAGTGCTAATGAAAGATTTTGATTGCTCTTGACTCTCAGGGTAGGGTGTCTTGATAATAGCTTCGGCTGCAATATGTAAGGAAGGTATATAATTATTTCTAAGTAATGCACCTGGGTACTGTTCTTAATTTGTAAACATCCTGGGGAACATTTTGTTAACCCACCTTTCAACACCTGGTGACAGTTTGACAATAGATGTTCTTCATGTCAGATACCCATAGATTTTCATCCAAGGTGCTTTTATACACAACAGTGCTGTGGATTACACAACTTGTTAATCTTTACATGTTGCAAAGGCAATCATTAGGCAAAATAGTATCTTAGTAAAAGGAATGAACGAGTACCTTTTACCAGATCCACATCAGAATACTGTTTATTTCTTAGATAAATCAATAACAACAGCAGATCACATAATGACTTCCATCGTTCGTGTAGGCTCAGCATCAAATAGTTCTGCAGTGTTAAATGTATGACAGTAAATACGGAAGCACCATCTATAATCTGTTCCTGATGCTACCTCACTAATATAGAAAATGTCAAACAAGTATTAAAGAGGAAAAAATGAATACTTACTATGTGCCTTAAAAGGTGACTAAAAGGGGAGGGAGTTGGGGGTTGGAAATCCTCCCCTCCAGTTTTTACTTTTCCGAAAGAAGGAACAGAGAAGGGGGCCAAGTGAGGATTTTGCCTCTTAGGCTCAGTCCTCTTTTCTTAACGCTACCTTGCTAATGCGGGAAATGGCGAATATGTATGAAAAATTCAAGAGGAGCATGTGTACCATTTCTGGCATTTGAATTTCTTGGTTTTCATGTAGATAGTGGAAAAATGGGTCTTTTCATAAAACTGCTAATACTTAATACTGATTTCCCCCCCAAAAAAAGAAATAGCCATATTAAAGGAGCCAAACTAACATAGGATTATGGTTCTATCACAATGAATCATTTCTGGTCATGCAATTCAACCTTTTTATATTCAATTTCAAGTGGAAATTCATCTAGAAATGTAGGTTAGATTAGGCTAAGGTAGGTAAATTTAGATTAGGTTTGTTGTGACTTCTTTGGTTTAAAACAATACACCATTTTCGTCAGATTTTTACTTTTGTGTACAAATCGGAAAGTATATCTATTGTAGGCTTAGTCATGTGGAATCTGTCTTCACTTTTATGTTTCACTGTCTGGAAAATACAAAAGTTTCTTGAATCAACTGGCATCTCTCTCATTTAGATAATTTCCAAAGAATCCAGGAAAATTTTTTGAGGAAGCTGATGATTAACAAGATTTTTTTAGGCCAGTGACTATTTAGTTACCATTGAGCTCAATTATGCTTTTGAATTCTTTGGAGTTTTCTTATTTTATGTGTTTTTCTTTGGGCTATGCTTACACATTTACGATTACTGCTTAGGTGGAAGAATTAGCTGTTGCCTAATTCTCCTCCTTCATGTTACCGCTTACCTCTGATAGGCATAATTCCTTAAAATCTTCATTTTTTGAATCAGAAGCCCTCATTTCCATCTCAGTCTCCTTAGCAGTCAACTGTTTCTTGCTTTACTTCGTGATGGAGAGAATGGGAGAAAAGTGATTAAAGGGGCGATCTGGGAAAATTTAAGGAGACAGCCATCAGCTGTAAACAGATGCCACAAAATTCTTCAAGAAATGTTGCAAAATACATTGAATATAATGAAGTATTTTGTTATGAAGAGCATCTTTATGTATGTTAGACATTTGCTGAGCTTTCCATGATATATTTTCCATATCCTACCTATTTTATGATGAAAATGCTAAGATAATAGGAATCTTTTTCAGTAGTTTAGTAACCATGAAAGAAGGGTGTTTATTGATGTTTCTAGAGACCAATGTTACTGCCAGATGGAATCATTTTGTTGATGTTAAAAACCATCATAGTATTCAGAGAAAGCAGTAGATTACTGTTGAGAGGGGAATCTGATTACCACCAGTGACTGTTTCCTGTGCATGTGTACCATTGTTTATTGCATGTACTGTATTGCATATTCAGTGTCATCAAACCCCGTAATCCTTTACATTATTTTCTTACCCAGTACATTGCACTGCCAATAGAATGTGATTTACATGCATAATTTTACAGAAATATATCTAGTTGATTAAACTAGTTATCCATGAGGATAGGGAGAATGATAACTGTCCACATATCTCCTTCATATTTTACAAGGCAACAAAAAAGGGCAGGAGTTGGGGGAGGGGGGTGTCTTGAAATCCTCTTCTGTATTATTTCTTTCCAAAAGATGGAACAAAGAAAAAAGCTGAGAAAAGATTTCTTCTGGAACTTTCTGTTATCTGTTATTCATGCTACCTGTTTATAGTGGAAGATAGTAAACAAGCATGAAAAAAATAAACGAGTGAAGTGCCTTGAAAGTCGATGAACGATCCCTCGCCATTGATTATGGTGAAAGTCTCACGAAGTTTCGAGCGATTATTATGTCATTCCCTTCTGGAATGATGAGCAGAGTGTAAAGGATTACACTTTCTTCTAGGAACACATTCTATCATGTAATATTTTTTTACTGAACTGTATCTGTTAGTGCAGACTCGAGTCCTGGACAAGGTAGGGAAGGTTTGGTTTAGTTTGAACGTAGAAATCCCTGAGTCTAACCCATCATTGGAAAAAAGTGTAGTGAAATTTTTTCTTACCTTATTTTTGCATATAAGTTACTGTATTTAGAAACAGGAGCTGATAAATGTAAAAACATTAGATAGATGGGAACTGTACCCATTAATGACAGAATTATTTAGATATTGCATGTATTGCATATGATTTCTATGAAATATGAAGTATTAGTCGTATATTCCATTCCTAAAGATTTACATTTCACAGTTTGAAGCATATAGGTGAAGTTTTGCTCTAGAATGTCAATTCCTATAGTGTTAAAGCCTTTACTGTATTTTATTTCATGATTTTATAAGATTATATTGGCTCACCTACATGTTTTTCTGCATGTGTCACTGTTTTGTTGCAAGCTCATGTTTGACTTACCAGTTTCTGTATCTGTACCAAGAAATGTTATTGTGTACTGTTGAATACTTTCTGTGTTTGTTCCCTAAGTGTAAGATTTTTCAAAGAATAGCTTAAGGACCATCTGCGATTCTTATTAGTTTGATTTCCATGTATGAATTTATATGGTTACAATGCACTCGATCACTGGTTTGCAAAGCAATTTATTTTTTTTTATCTGATGGTTGCTTATTATAAGTCAAATGAAGTTGTTGACATAGTTGTGTGCTTATGTTTGATAACACTTACATTTTGAAGTTTATTGATAGAGATTTATTTATTTAATGAAATGTCTTTGCTTTGAAAATTTTAATGTTTCAGGTATTTATCAACACCACAT
>JAUTXX010003652.1:0-10142 GCA_032273605.1 Panulirus laevicauda
ATCAGGATATAGTGGAGAAATGGGAAAGCCGTCGCAGGTGGAACTGCGACATTTTCTTAGGGTGGTCGAATGTAACAGGACTAGAAGTGTTAGCTAACTTCGAGGTTTAGGAGTGTTAGGAGAGTATTGCCGGCTGGTACATCTGGGCGACCACGACGTTGTCTGCGCAAAGAGATTATGTCTTGCTGTATCAGCATCGGACGGAATCTGCGAAACTAGTCGTAAGCAAACGATGATAATAAAGCGAACATATGATAACAGATGTTGCCACATTTGTCTATCCTGTATCCTAGTGTAGTAGTAATAACATGGATTTGTTAATTCATGTATTGGGAATGTTGTAACTTAGAAATACTCATATACACTATCACTATAGCAACTATAAGAGAAAGATACGAGATGTCACGACGCTATACACTAGGCAGCAGCGCACACATGGTCTCAAACTTATGCCACTTATGGCTATTCCTGTGAGACTATCGAGCCAAGTAACGATCAATTTAGCCTATAGTAAGAATGATGTAGGTGAATTAGGGCGTAAGATCATCCATAGCATGAACCATGAGAATAATTATAGGCTACTCGTAGAATTTAAATTGATAAACATATCAGGCAACGTGACCTCGTTCATATCAGGTTCCATATAGGATTATGATAGGTAGAGAAATTTTCTGTCTATGGTGCTCAAATAAGTACATGCAGTGGGACAGCATCAAATAATGACACAAAGGAAATGTGTCAACTGTGAAAGTGATGAAAAGTGAGTTAGTGAATTAATTACCCAGGAAAACTGAAAAAAAACGACTTGCTACCCTAGCGGCATCGTATAAGTACGCAGGACACAGACGAGTCAGTAGGTACCCAGTCACGACAGTGTCATTATTGACCGGCGAAGCCTTGGGGGGGGGGGGCAATCCACGAACATCTTTCAGGAAACATCTTTCAGAAATTCCGGTAAGTTTCACTTCTCTCTTGTAAGTGTTTAGGGGGCACGACTTGTTTCTTGCGAAGGGTTACGAATCAATAATGCTTACGAGACGACACTAATGGCTCGATTTTCAACAGGGCTAGTTGGTACCTGCTGTTCTTGGTACCTGGTGCACCCCATGTGCGTGTACCTGCTGTTGTTGGTATCTGTAGCATCCCATGTGTGTAAACTGTGGCAACCATTAGACCCCAGCTGTGGAGCAGTCGAGGTGTACCGCGCCACGAACGTGCCCAAGGCGTACTTGACGCAGCTAGCTGGCGTGGTACGGCATACGCTGGCACAGACCGACATGACCAGGAGGCCAAATTTACTCACTCACAATCTAGGTAAGAACATTTGTTGCCATTGGGTACTCGTTCAATGAATCTGTATCATCAGTGACTAAACAGAGTCGCTAATTAATATCATGTTGTGTGGCAAGGGACTACAGTGTATGTTTCATCTGATTTGTCATTTCATTTAGGTTTATTGAAGTGTTATCAGCCTTTTAGACTAGGATGTATGCATTGTGTTTTTCATATAATAGTGTCCGTGAATCCATGCATGTTAATTATTAGTAGTGTTACAACTAGTTAGATGTTAAGATGTTCTCGCACATTTAGTTATCATATTATGTGTATTCATGTCATATTGTTTAGTATTAAATGCAGAACATTGTTTATCTTTCAACAGCCTATCAGATTGAGTAGTCAACAGTAAGCTTGGCAGTCCATTGACCTAATCGGGTCATTAATATCTTATTAAGGGGTTTTACTTAAACCATGGCTATGGGCCCCCATGGTAATATCACTTGATTTTCAACATCTATCAAGTAATCATAATGATTTCTAAAAAGCAGTGGGGGTTTCTTCTATTTTTCTTTTTTAAACATTTTATCTATTTTTTACACCATTTACATGCAGTATCATTTATTACACTCCTTCTTCCTCCTTTTACGAGTTTTCTACCCCTTACAATTGGTAGCAGAGCGTGTTTCCTGAGCAGAATACTCACCATCTGTAGGCTACGGAAAGATGGAAGCGTTGATAATTTTGTGAACCATTATCTGTGTGGCAACACCAGCAGCGATGGTGTTTCTCGCCATGTTGGGTGTGGGGACGAGTATTAGACGCAGCGTGTAGAGTCCGCTGACCAAGCATTCCCTCCCATCCAAGGGCGGAGACAAAGAGGCGTCTGTGTGGGACGAAGTAGACAAGCTGGCTGCCGACGGTCTTTATGTAGGGGAAACACTGGACATAGTAGAGGATACTATGAGTAGCTGGGAGTAAGGATAGGGTGTTGGTGTGTAGGAGAGGAGAATTAGGGGAATAGAGATGGAGCGGAATGAGGACTAGAAGACTGGGGAGATAAGAAGGGGGAAGTGAGTGATAGGAGTGTAGGACAGGGTATGTGGTGTGAGATGGGAATGATTTACGGCTGTTGGTGTTGCAGAGTATCGGGTAGTAATTAACCAGAGGAACGGTCATTATCTCTAGATCTCTCGAAAAATGAGCTAGGCATTTGTAGATGGGTCGTAGGGCTTGGTATAGCCGCGACTACAGCTAGGTATGCTGTGGAGCAGGTAAGGTGCAGATGGCACCACGAGGATGATGGGCAAAGAATGGTATGATTGTCGACCTGGTAACCCTTCAATGTGGGCTAGGGACAGCCGAGAGTATAGTTGGGCCCGGTCCGGTATAATTGCTGTACTGAGAAACCTCGAAAAATGGACCAGACAGTAGGGAAGCGTTGGCAAGGCTTAGATGGTCATGCGGGATACTGAGTGGGTGTTGTATCAGGATATAGTGGAGAAATGGGAAAGCCGTCACAGGTGGAACTGCGACAACTTTCTAGGGGGGTCGAATGTAACAGGGAAGATATTGTTGTATTGGCCTCGAAACGGACTGCGTAGAATTTGTGTAAACACACATCTGGTGCGAATACGCTACTATCAGCGGGGAGATTATGTCTTGCTGAGTCGGGGCAAACACCTCCAACTGTCGCTGTTAGATCTGCGACTGTCCTACACGAATGAGGGAATAAGCGAGAAATATGATAAGCAACGTTGTCGTTTTCGTCTATCTTGTTGCCTAATTTGATAATAATAACATAGATTTGTTAGCTCATGTATTGGGAATATTGTAACTTACAGAAAATCATATATGCCATCATTTAGTAACTATAACAGGAAGGTACCAGATGTCATGATACTATGCAGTATGGCAACAGTGCACCAGTAATCTCACATGGCTATTCTCTCGTACGATTATCTAGCCAAGTAACGAACAATTTAGCCTATGGTAAAAATGATATAAGTAACTTAGGGTGTAAGGTCATCCATAGCATGAACCATGACAATAACTATAGGCTATTCATAGGATTTAAATTGTGAAACATATCAAGCAGCGTGACCTCGTTCGGGACAAGAGTCCATATAGGACCATGATAGGTATTGAAAAGTCCTATTTACGGTACTCAAATGTGTTCGTACAGTGAGTTGGCATTAAATAATAACTCAGAAAAGTGTATCGACTGAGTGTATCGACTGTGCAGAAGTGAAAGTTAGTTAGTAAATTGATTAATCCCGAGGAAACTGAATTACCCAACATGGCAACTGAACATGCCCTTGTCTGGTCAGCAGTTCACTCTAAAGCAGTGAGTACCCAACTACGATTGGTAACTGTCCAACTGCTGGTTCGCCTAGCCCGGGGGGCATATCTACGAGTACATTTTTGAGGAATCCCGGTAAGCTTTACTCTGCAGTGTTCGTGTGAAAGGGACCCGACTCGTATTACTTGCGAGAATTACGAGTCAGTGATGTTTACGAGACGACACTAATGTCTCGATATTCAACAGGGTTTTTAGTTGGTACCTGTGGTCGTGCTACCGGATGAACAGGAGTGAGATGATTCCTGTTGTGTGGGCGGTTGGTGTAATTGCTGATTCCACGTGTACACTGGGCATGGAATGGCGCACGATAGCACGGATCGACATTATCAACAGGACATAGTGACTCACTCATTAGCCAGCTAAGAAAATTCGTTGCCATTGGGTACTTATTCCGTGACTCTGGGAGATCAGAGACTAAGCAGAGTCGCTGATTAATATAACTGAGGAGTGGCAAAGCACTACAGTGTTTGATTCATTTGACTTATGTCATTTAGTTATTCATGTTGAGAATAAGTAGTGATGATTGCAACCAGCTAGATGTCAAGATGATCTATCACCTTTAATTATTATAGTATGTGAATTGATAAGTGTTGCAACAAATAGGATAATAGGATATTCTTACATGTATGTTCATGTCATAGCTGTGTACAGTAAATATAGCATGTTGTTCATCTTTCAGTAGCCTATCAGATTGAGTGGTCAACAGTAAGCTTGGAAATCCATTGACTTAATTGGGTCAGTAATGTCTCATAAAAGGGGTTTTACTTAAACCATGGCTATGGGCCCCCATGGTGATCTTTATTGAGTATCAACATCTATCAGGTACTCTAAGTAATTTCTAAGGAGCATTGTGAGTGTTTTCTATATTTCTAACTATTAAAAAATCCCCCTATTTAACTTCTCCCTTAAAATCCCCTACCCCTTACAATTGGTAGCAGAGCGTGGTTCTGAGCAGACTACTCATTATCTGTAGGCTACGGGAAGATGGTTACCTTTTTATTGAGTGGTATTATGGAGCTTTGGCCATGGGGAGGAGCTGTGGATGACCAGCCTACAAGTACCTTTGATGAGTGGCTAGACAAGGTAGGACCAGGAATAATAGTAATTTTGGGGGTGCTGGCTGTATGGTTTCTTGCCTCATGGTACCATTCACGAGGAAGATACGCGACCGTGGGATCGCAGGTGGACCCGGTGTTGGTGTCATTTACGGGGAAGAACATGGCGTTAAGGGTCTGGCTCCGACACTTAGATCAGGCACTCTTGCAATTAAAAGGGAATGAGAGAGAAAGGGTTGGTTATGTTCTTCGCCATCTGGAGGGGCCGGCAGCAACTCGAGCGGCTAACGAGAAAACCGAGTGGAAGAACGTGGCGGAGTTAAAGCGAGCACTTGAGAGGGCTTATACTCCTAAACTGACTGTGCAACAATGGCAAAATAGGATAATTAGTAGGACACAGAGGGAGGACGAAACATTGTGGGAATTTCTGGATCAGCTAATAGATATAAACTATGAACTGAAGCGATTAGGGAAAGCGTTCTCAGATGAAGAGTTAGGGCTACGGTTTGCAAGTAATTTAAGGGAAGTAGTAAGCGGTATCAAGCTGAGGGAGCACATCGAGTCGCACCCGAACCGATCATTAACGGAGTGGGTCGAGTGGATAGAGGTAGAAGAGACAAAATGGGCGGAGGCCAACCGAGGGAGAGAAATGACGGTGGTTAGGAGCATGAAAGCAAGGGAAACTAACAGAGCCGGGTTGGATCAGGGAGTGAACCCACGAGTGACCTGTTTCCGGTGCGGGGAATTAGGGCATTATAGGTTTCAGTGCCCAGTGAATGGGTACAGCCGACGATCCGCAGGAAGGTCACAAGGAACCGGATACAACCGGCATTTCGGGGTTAGCTACCGGGAGAACCCACGGAGACCACGTGATCGGGTGGTGGAGAGAGTTCCGGAGGTTGGTGTGTCGGGAAATGGGGTAGGCCCGACGGAGACCGCCGACCAGTCGGGCCGCCAGAGTTCTGGGATGTAGGGCCTGGCGGGGCCAAGCAGGAAGAGTGGTGTGTGGTGATCAGGAGGTGCTGGGGGGAGGAACCAGTGAAGTTAAAAGCAGCTTGCCCGCGAATCCAAGTACAGGTGGAAGATCGGAAGATCTGGGGACTAGCAGACACGGGGGCGGAAGTTTCGCTGATTGGGGCGCGATGGTACGAGGAGCAACTGCTGCCCCAAGGGGTCCCACTTCGCCATTGTAATGTGAGAGTGAGAGGTGTCGGAGGCAACATCGTGCCGTGCAAGGGCTACGTTCGAGTTTCGATGGAGGTATGTGGGATGACCATTCGTAATGTAGGTCTAATAGTTTGTGAGGAAGGGGCCGGAGACGTCAACTGCCTGATAGGGATGAATGTTCTCGCGGAAGTGGCAGAGGTCTGGCCTCAGCTGTACCGGACACCAGGAGGAACAGAGCAATGGGATGAGTGCCTGGAGGAGGTCAGACAGGTTCGGGCGCTACAGGCAGAGGATTCCTGGGGTTATGCCCTAACGACCAAAAGTCAAATCCCTACTATCCCTCCCCAGAGCAGCAGGTTGGTGCCTGTATGGATTCCGTCCCTGAGGAAAGTCGGCCAACACGAAGTGTTGATCGAGCCGCTAGCGACAGACGAAGAAGGGTGGATAGGTGAGGGAGTAGTCGTGATTCCCTCTATCACAGTCGTGCGGCGAGGCATGGGACATGCTCTGGTTGCTAACCTGTCCAAAGGACCACGGAAGTTGCGAAGGAAATGGCGTATTGGCCGAGTTTGTGCTGGAAGAGAGGTGGAGGAAGCTAGGAAAAGTGACGTATGGGTGCAAGGGGTCAACTCCGAGACCACGCATAGGGGTGAACCGGAGGTAAAAGTGCATGAGGAACAGTTGACCGTAGAACAGCGACAGGAGGTGAGGAGTTTGTTGGAGGAGTTTACAGACATATTCGAGGGTGAGGGTCATCCCATTGGCACAGCCACTGGGGTGCAACACGAAATTCCTGTCGTTACTAATCGCCCTATCCGGGTACCTTATCGCCGAATTCCACCGAACCAGGTACCAGAGGTGAAACAGCACATCAGTCAATTGACAGAGCAGGGCGTGATAGAGCCAAGTGACAGCCCATATTCAGCGGCAATGGTTGTTGTCAGGAAGCGGGATGGGTCGCTGCGACTGTGCATTGATTACCGAAAACTGAATGCCGTGACCGTGAGGGATGCCTTCCCTCTTCCGAGGATTGACGAAACATTGGAGTCACTCGCAGGGGCTAAAGTGTTCTCCACGTTCGATTTGGCAGCGGGTTATCATCAAATAGAAGTGAGCCCTAAAGATAGAGCTAAGACAGCCTTCAGCACACCTTTTGGCCATTTTCAGTATAAGAGGCTTCCTATGGGGCTCTCCAACAGCCCAAGCACGTTTCAACGCTACATGGAACGCATTCTAGGCGATAGGATCTTCTCCACTTTGCTCGTTTACCTAGATGACGTGATGGTGTTCTCGAAGACCGTGGATCAGCACCTGACGAGATTAAGAGAGCTGTTTGAGAGGATGAGGAAATACGGGTTAAAATTTAAGCCGAAAAAGTGCGAACTCATGGCACCAAAAGTCTCATATCTTGGATACCAGGTGTCCTCGGAGGGGATCAGCGCAGATCCCGGAAAGGTGAGGGCAGTTAAAGAGTGGCCAGTACCATCAACCGTGAGAGACGTTCGCGCTTTCATAGGGTTCTGTTCATTCTACCGAAAGTTCGTCAAGAACTTCGCGCAGTTAGCCGCACCCTTACATCAGCTGATGGGTGGAAAATCTAAGGAGAATATTAGCGAGGCATGGGGGGAGGAGTGTCAGGTTGCTTTTGATAGGTTAAAGGAAGCACTGACGGAGGCTCCCGTCCTGAAATGCCCAGACTTTAACCAAGAATTTGTTCTAGAGACGGACGCCAGCTTCCGGGGACTAGGTGCCGTGTTATCTCAACTGCAAGACGGCAAACTGCATCCTGTTTGCTTTGCGAGCAGGGGTCTCAGGAGATCGGAGAGGAATATGTCAAACTACAGTTCAAGGAAATTAGAAATGTTAGCGTTGAAATGGGCGGTGGTAGATAAATTTAGAGACTATCTAGTGGGTCGGCCTTTCATTGTGTACACAGACAACAATCCTCTAAGTCACCTGCAAACAGCCAAGTTAGGAGCCGTGGAAAGCAGATGGTGTGCGGAACTGGAGCAGTTCAATTTCACTGTTAAGTATAAGGCCGGACAGGACAACATAGTAGCTGACGAGCTGTCTAGGATCTGTCAGGAGGAGGAGGAGGAGAGTGATGATGAGTATACGGTCATGAGATTGGAAGAGGAGAATGACTCAACATTGGGGCTCTGGACACTCGATGAATTGCGCACCGAGCAAGCAGGGATAGGCGCTATGGTGGCCATGAGAAAATTCCTAGGAGGAGAACTGGATGAAAGCGAATTGAAAAAATGGTCGGAGGATGACGAGTTCCGAAGGTTACACAGAGCGAGACACCAGTTACGGGTTGATGAGGGTGTATTGTGGTACAGGGAGAGCGCGGGTGTGAATTTGTGGCGAGAGCGGCCCGTGTTGACACACAGATTACAACATGTATTGTTACGGGCGTGCCATGACCAGTTCGGACACCAGGGTAGAGACCGAACACTTGGGCTGGTGCAGAGTCGAGGTTACTGGCCTGGCTTGGCAACAACGGTGAGGGAATATGTAGCAAAGTGCGAGATATGTACAGTAACGAAGGAGGAGATGCCAAGACCACACCTTCCCTTAGGGACGGTGGAGGCTAGCAGGCCTTGGGAGATATTAGCTGCAGATTTTACGCTGTTGGAAAAGAGCAAAGGTTTCGAGAACGTGTTGGTCGTGGTAGACGTATTTACGAGGTATGCTTGGGCGATTCCGACAAGAAATCAGAAAGCTCGCACTGTGGCCCAGGCGCTGAGGGAACAAGTATTTGATAAGTTCGGATCACCCGATAAGCTGTTGACCGACCAGGGGCGTAATTTCACGAGCGCGATAATCCACCAGCTGTGTCGACAATACGGGGTCGAGAAAATTAGAACCTCCCCTTATCACCCGCAAGGGAATGGCATGGTGGAGCGGTTCAATCGAACCTTACATGGGCTTCTAATTACTCTCGAGGAGAAGAAAAAGAAGAAGTGGCCAGAGTGCTTAACCACTCTCGTTGCACAATATAATGCCACCCCTCACGCTGCCACCGGCGTGTCACCATACAAACTATTGTTTGGTAGAGAACCGCGAATGATTCAGGATCCCGTAGTGAGCCCTTCGGACATCAGATCAACCGAGGAGTGGGTTAGTGAGTTAGGGGAGACTCATCGTGTATCTTGGGCAGCTGCGAAGGAGCACGAGAATAAACAAAGAGGAATAACCAGACGAAAGAGGGAAGCAACTGCCAAAGAGAGTAACTGGGTCGTGGGGCAGCAGGTGTTCCTCAGAAACAATATTAGGATAGGAAGGTCCAAGCTGCAGAATCATTGGTATCCCGAGCGATGGAGGATAGAAGAAATATTGGACGGTAGGTCGGGACTGTACAAGATCCATCGTAACCAGGGTGACGTCATAGAAAAGAGAGTGGAGCATCGCACCAACCTACGGGCCGCTCCTCCACCGGGTTCCGAGAGAGGTCTCGCGGAATTAGGAGAAACACGGGACATAGTAGAGGACACTATGAGTAGCTGGGAGTAAGGATGAGGTGATAGTGTGTAGGAGACGAGAATGAGGGGAATGAGAAGCTACAAGACTGGGGAGATAAGAAGGGATTAGTGCGTGACAGGAGTGTAGGACAGAGTATGTGATGTGAGATGGGGATGATTTACGGCAGTTGGTGTTGTAAGTATCGGATAGTAAGTAGCCAGAGGAACGATTATTATGTCTAGATCTCTCGAAAAATGAGCTACACATTAGTAGATGGGTCGCACGGCTAATAGTATATAGCCGCGACTTCAGCCAGGTAGGGAGGGTGTGGAACGGCATTGAGGTGCAGGTAGCGCCAGGAGGATGAGTAAGGAATAGCATAATAGTCAGTCTAGGGTCGGTCTGGCATCCCTTTAATATGGGCTAAGGGACAGGAGAGCACAGACAGCGTTGAAGCATAACTGCTTCACTGAGGAGCCTCGTAAAATGAACCAGACAATAGGACAGTGGGGGCAAAATTCAGGCAGTTTTGAGGGATACTGGACGGGGTAAGTATCAGGATAGAGGACAGAGGATAAAAAAAAAATAGACGCAGGTGAAACTGCGACATACTGTGAATGAGGAGTTGGGTGTAACACGACGGAACAGGGTGGGAGATAAGGAGCTTCTGTGTGTGTGTGTGTGTGTGTGTGTGTGTGTGTGTGTGTGTGTGTGTGGTGTAAACATTTGGCAGACCTCAATTGCGGACTTTGTCGCCATGACTATGAACTATTATAGCTCGTGGCCATCCCACTCCTCACTCCCGCATCGAAAGATTA